>JANVCK010011569.1:0-13611 GCA_026546655.1 Epizoanthus illoricatus | reverse complement strand
TATTCCAAATTAAGAAGTTATACTCATGCCTAGCTATGTGTAATTATAGTCCATTATAGGATATGCATCACACCCGGCCCCGCTGTTATACTATTTGTTTCTTTAAACGGATGAGACCAATAAATTGGCGCAGCCTCCCAAGTTTAACTTTGTCAGAGTGAACGTTTCCTGGCAGGGTCAGGAAAATAGGTCGAACTGACCTCCATGTAAGCCATGTAAAATGGTGCACTTCGCGCGACATCGTGTAAGGTCGAATAGGCCCATTTATTTATTTTTTGGATGAAAAGTTCACTCGCAACTACTTATGTCTCACACTGGGGTTGTGGGGATGGTCAGGAAACTCTTCCCGAGCAGTAATTTAAACTTAAAGGCTCATTAATAACTACTAGGGGATCGATTTGTAGGATGCTCGCCTGAAAAATGTTTCAAAACTTATCCCCCTCTGGAATGACATTTTGAAAGTGGGGGATGAGGGTGAAAAACTATTAGAACCCACCGACAAAATACCTGAAAATATATTGCATTCCTCAAAAGACCCAAAATCTTTCTTGAAAATGTAACATCATGCATCCCCCCTATTTTACCAGTCCCCCCCCCCTATTGCTTTGTGTTAATAATTACAAACACTGTCATTTGAATCTCATCAGTTTCAAAACTAACAGGAACTATTTTCATTCACTGTCAAGGCCACTTCTTCTTGAACATGGGCTCTTTGATCAGCTACGTGTTGACCATGGCACAGAATTCTGTCTGTGCATCTTTGTACAGGAGCTTTTAAAAAGCCACCGCGGAGATGCAAGTAGGACACCTTGGCGACAAACAACATCAACAAAAAGGCATTTTGTTGTATTTAACAGCAAGAGTTATTGGACATGGATGATTCCATAGTCATGTTTGGAATTTCGTGGGTTACTATTAATGTTAGCAAGGCTGGGTCAGAAAATGTTGTCAACTCGTGGAACAATCACCGGATTCCAGGTTTGTTTATCATATGCCAATTTTTATTAACAATAATATTGTTGATTCCCATCTTAATTATACCCAGGAAGGAGTGTACAGCCGGCTCTGTTTTTAAAAACTAGTCTCAGCTAAACCAGATATACCTGTACAAATATTGTATAACTATGAATATATAGTTCACACTACAGCTGCCCCCTCTTTGAAATATGAAATATATAAACAAGTAACGACCAGTAACATAAAATAATTATTTTTTATTTGTTGTTATCGTGACATATATAAGGGTATCGAAAAGGCCTTCGCGGGCATTTGCGAGCATGTGAGCAGTGTATTATTTCTTGCGAGCACGAACATGCGAGCACTGAATAACGAAAATTAGCTACAGGTTTTGGCCTCTTTGCCAAAACCCTGCGGGGGCAAATATTAAAATAATAAACAAAGATGTGATATTTAGATAAACTGTCAAAACTAGTACTACTGGTATGTGATTTTTCAAGATTAAATTTAATCAGATGTACAGTCTAACATATGGTCTTTAATTATGGAGCTGACAGTCCCTTCGCACCTGAGTCCTGTAAATTTCCAGAATTTTGGAGCCCCCCCTGATGTTGTTCCCATTTCTGCTCGAGCTTCGAGTTTGCATGACTGCAGCTGCTTTTAAGTTAAAATTGGCTGATGAAAAGATGCAGTGTAATATAAAATAATGTTTACTTCTCCTTTGATTTTGATTTTAGGGCCTAGTGGATGTGTCCCTATTGAAAAGATGCTTGAGACAAACAGGGCTGTTAGGATTCCACCACACCTGATACCAACTACTGCGGAAGCTGTACGAATGTATGAAGAAAGGGGAGGCACATTAAACACTGATCCACGAGTTGGAATTGACCCTTTGAATGAACACAGGCACCTCCAAGAGTCCAGAGAGCATCTTTTCTATTCTCAAACCCTTCAAGTAAGGCGATTTTTTCCGATGTTGTACATGGAAACATTGAAACATTTACTAATGCAATTAAGAGTTTTGTAAATATAACAAATATGCTTGTCAGAACAATGTAAATTTATTGAGTCCTTGCTAATTACTATTCTTTACTGATTAAGGACTTAATTACAGACACATGCATGTCTACTTGGCCATACACATTTTGACAATGCATTAATCTTTGCATACTTTGTTAGAGAATTGCAAAATGGTATAAAACACAATGATAGTTTCTTCTGATTGCCAATAATTTGGCCATCATAAATTGTTCTTCAAGTCTATTTCAAAATCTAGTGCATTACATTTTTATCTAAAATGAAAAAGTTCTTGAATGTCAACAGAACCAAAACAAACAGACATGTTGAAATATTCTTACTATATATTTCATGTCACTCAATGACATCATCATCATCATCATCATCATCATCATCATCCCTATCAGCTATAATGTTTGCTTCTCTTAAAGCAGATGCCATTGGGATTTCTGATAAGCCCAAAAATGCAGGTAGGCCAGATACAGCAAGTGGTTTGCGGATTCCCGTATCAGGTAAACATATTCTGCACAAAGGACAATCTGTAACTTTCGAGGCACAATAATAACATCCAATCAGTTGACCACAGCCAGTAACGCAGAAATACATAGAAGATCCACATGTCTGGTGACAAATCACGCACTCGAATATATCTTGTAGACTTTTAACCTCCTTTGTTGTATCCAAAGATTCCTTGATTTCGTGAAACATCTTATTTATTTCATCGAACTCACCTCCACTAGAAACCTAATACAAAAATATTGTCAGAATGTTCTAATCAGTACAACAAGAAAAATTAAAGATCAAAATTACAACTAAATTTTTTGGCAGTTACATAATTATAAGTTCCTTCAGCACTAGCTGCTCTAGTATATTTAATCTCAAACCCAATTGACCCTTACAAGCCAAAATGTAGTCAAACAATATGCAGTTGAATCTTTAAACAAACACTTAAACCCCAGGGTACAAAAACTTGGTGCTATTAGGGATGACAGATACCTAATTTTAATTGCATTAGTACTTTTGTTAAGCCTAAGGTCGTTATAATTTCATACAAATTTTAAATGCCTCTCGTTGGACAGAGAAAAGATTCGAAGAATTACTGGCATTGTCATCACAGGCCCAAATCAAGATCATTGATTTTAAATTGATAGACTCTTACATGTACTGATGTAATTTATGTACCATATAAAGATTGGTGTTTGATTGATTAATATCATTGTGATGTCACAATATCTTCATAGAAAGATACATGTACACACAGTCTATATGTAGTTTTTTAAACTGCAATCAATTAAAAAAATTTATCAAAAATATATTAATTTTATATATAGTTCATGATTCCTTTTAATATAACACATGCCTGAGAATCATGGACTGACTGATCACATGATACAAAAATGTAATGTTTTAAAAAGCAAAACAAAAAACAGGCCAAAGGTACACATCTATATATAATTATGTTTCAGTGTTTGCAAATAGTTAGAAAAGCATTCCTTTACATGAACACAGGATAGATGTATGAACAATAAATGTAGATTATATATACTATAAAGCTAATTGAAACACATAGAACATGCACTTACATTGGTGCTTGAAGAAAGGTGGGGTAGCTGTTCATCCGTGTGGCTAGAAGACTGGGATCTAGCTTTCCCACAGGCTTGGCTTGCGCGTGGTTGACTCCCAACCAGAAGGTCCAGGGTTCAATCCCCGGCCTTGCCGAGGGTTGAATATTTGTGCGACCTCCTTTCGCCACACCGTCCGTGGACAGGGTGGTTAAGCCGTTGGTCTAGTCTCTCGACGTTCTATCGGGGGACTTAAAAGAACCCACGCACTTGTCGATAAGAGTAGGGTAGTGATCCCGGTGTTGTGGCCTGCGTCTCTACTGTAACTGGCTGTCTGTGGCGCCGTGTATATACACATGTAAAGCGCATCGAGACGTTACGTGGGATGCGCTATATAAGCACTTCCATTATTATTATTATTATTATTATATCTTGCCTCGCTAGTGAAAACCAGGCTTATCCGCCACCTACCTTTAACAATCCTAACTTGTCGGCCGGGCATGGGTATCTCTCTGAGCTGTCTGCCGCTCTGAGCTGTCATTTTATACTTTCTGCTGCCTCGTACCCAGGCGCTTCAGATTGCGAAGGCGCTGCACACAAGGGTGCTTGGGAACGACAAGAAAAATGAAGAAAAACAAAAAAAGTCCGTCCTTCCCAAGCACCCTTGCGCGTAAAGCGAATTTCGCGTCCTTCCCAAGCACCCTTACCCGTACGCAGTCTGAAGCGCCTGGCTACGACTACGAGGCAACAGTTTCTGCACGTTTCAAATCCCCTCCTCCTTTTCTGCAGACTCAGTATTCTATAAAATTGAATTCAGCGTGCCGCCAAGCTTGTCTTAAAATGAAATTTATGTGCACAATGGTTTATCAATGCCTCTCGTTCGATTTTCTCTGTTTTTTATCTTCTTTTTTTAAGAAAAAAAGCAGAGGAAAGCAACGAAAAGTACGTATTAATAAACGCTTCTTGTTTAGCACAAAATAATCATCAACCATTTATAGTATAACAAGGGGCTGGCAAAAAAACCTTTTCCCCATATGCAGCTTGTTTCAAATTAGTCCCCACCTTGACTGGGGGTAGGGCCTAGGGGTAGGGGAGATGAAGTGAGAGTTTTTATATTTTAAGATGGGATTGATCAACTAAAAGTCGATATGTTATGTTTTTCGCCGTGCCGGATGAAAGGTTTCAGCTGATGTTTCGAGCGCTAGCCCTTCGTCAGAGATCAGCTGAAACCTTTCATTCTCACGGCGAAAAACATAGCATATCAACTTTTAGTTGATCAATCCCACCATTTGGCCTACTCACCGACGTAGAAAACCTAGTTTAAAAAAAAAACAAACTGGTGTACCAGAGTTTATATTTTAAAGTTTCTTTGTCTTCCGTAGGGGAAATAAGCGTCTGCGGGCAGGCTATGTCTTCCGTAGCTCCATCCGAAAACTCGTGAGAAAGCGCAGCTGGTAATTGAAGACAGGATCGAAGTATAGAACTCAACTAAAGATGGATATGCTTTCGAGCACTCAGAAGCGCTCTGTTTTTACTGATAATGAATAACGCAATAGCTTATAATTTTAAAGAAAACAACTGGCGGGGGATTGAAAATGCTACAGGTCTAGTTTCAATGTCGCCCCCGCCGCGACACCTAGTATGTTCCAATGTAATAACACAAGAATCCCAAACAACATTGCTTTCCTGTCAGTTTATTGGCCCTTATTATAAAAGAGTTTAAAATTGGATCCATGCTCATCAAATAACTGTTACATTAATTACTTGATACAGGATTACAGGTATATTGGTATCAAGTATAACTATAAGGTCTTCCTGTATCGGTTATTAACAATTTACCGACTGTGCCAGTGCAAATCCAGTTTGTTTCGTCCGTTTGAAAAAAGCCCCAAATTTAAGAACATGCTAAGATCATACTTGAAGTTGAAGATAGATGGAGCCAACTTTTATTTTACACACTGTAAAAAGTGGAAATAATTTGTTGCTGAACTGTAAAATAATGATACAATAGCAACTAGTAACCCTTGTACATCTTTTCAGAAAAACACTAAGAAAACAGTCTTAAAAGTATATACCCAATACTAAAAAATAAGAACATTTTAAGAACATTTGAAAATAATTAAGAACGCTCAGCCTCAGTCCAAAAGTTACACGTTCTTATGAAAATAGAAGAGTGTAGTAATTTTACATGTTCAGGCTCAATCGAGTTCGGATGAAAAAGCAAAAAGAAAGATGAAATTCCAAATGAGTCAACTTTCACAACTCAGTCAAAAGCGAACTACCAAAAATTACTTGGTGACCATTTACCAATATCGATATAATTATGTATCCAAGAACATTTTTTTCTCGATATATTTTATCACTCACTCCTTGTGTTACCAAGAAACACTAACACGACATGTTGCTATCCAGTCGACATTTCCGTGCGAACTGTGAAAATTGAGTAATTGACTACTGTATTTATCTGTAGTATTAAAGTTTCTTTTGGTAATCTCGACTTGTACTTGCATTTGTAAAAGAAAAACAAGTTTTGCTCATTTGAGAATTTATTTCTTTTCCGTGACAGTCACTGTTCGCACTAACTATCGGTCATTGATTTAGAGATTATAAATCGCTTTGCTAAAATGAATTGATAGTCATTACGGATTTTCCACCTGGCTGCCACTTTATTGATGAAAAGAGTTAGAACGTGTTCGGTATTGTTGAGAGAATTGAATTCAACAAAGCATCAAGTTGGAGGGGGTGGTCGAATAATAAAATATTGCCAGTCGGTCACTCAATACAAAGAAACCCAAAGTGAAACATAAATAATTCTAGCTAAAGACGAGCCGAGACTGCAAATAACTGAAACTAGTCGTTCTAGTATAGAATACTATTAAACTATGTCTATGGAACAGTACATTTTATAGATTGGTTAAAAGTTAAAATATTCTTCTACAAAAAAAAATGTCCTTTCTTCATCGCAAATCCAAATGGGCATTTTGGGTTTGTTGACATTTGATGGGTTTCCAAATGTCAATCATAAATTATGCATCTCACTTACCAAGGAAACGGAATTGAGCGAGTACACTGAGTTTGAATTGAGGTTCTGTATGTTTATACAACCTTACTCAAATGTCTGTGAAACTAGCGTCTGAAATTGGAGGATTGAGGCATTATCGAATTTTACAGAAAACATAATTCACCAAACACAACATGGAACGTTCAGATAAAAATTCCATGTGTTCTAATTGCATCTAACTCTGCAAGGCGACCAAAAAATGGCGACTACCCGAGAGCAGATCGATGTAAGTAAAATAAGCTTATGGATTAAGGTGTTTAATTAACAGTAGAATCTCTCGGTTCTCTTTTAAGCCAAAATACTATAATCCATCAATCCAAGGAGATCTTTACGATGTCTTCTAGTTGTTTGTCTCGAAATAATTTGCACAAAACCCGCAAAAGTGATGAATATTATTGAAGATGTCGTGTTGTTATGGTGAGAAATATAATTAGTGATAATTTGAAGTTATATCGCTTCGTAAAGTTGACTTCTTGGAAGAAATTCAGCACAACATCAAGTAAATCGCAAAGCTCTTTTTTTTTCTTGAAGTTTGACGTCTATTTATGTGGCAACTGGCTCAGTCAAGTTTGGAAGTCGGTTTGTGTGTGCACGAGGTACTAGCTTGATTAGATTACAGTCGTATATTATGACCACTTGATGAGTATTTTTTGTTGTTTTCCCATCAGTTTTGTTTCATTTCTAATTTAAGAGATCGTGTCTTCTGCTGATAGTTTGTAATGTTCAGTAGCAATTGATAGTGAAACAATTAAACTACAGTCGGTTAACTTATTTGTGTATGTCATGAGGTCACTGGTTAAACATGCGTGCCAGGTATCAGTTTCGTTATGTGTGAAAAGTCGGTGGACTGCATCAGTATCGCTGCGCTGCTCGACGCTTCATAATTCATGTCAGACAACTCAACAAGTGTTTCTTACAATTACTTGTGAATGCATACCTTTCACTCTTAACACTATTATCACCCAAAGTATGCAAAGTATCATAATAATGTAAAAATATTCAATATGGGTACAGAGTAGTTTGGTAATCAAATTCAGGGATTGGTATGGAGATTTTGAAAAGGGGGGTACTACCTTAAAGATACCATGGTAACTAGTGAAAATGGATGAGTACTGAAAGCATGAAATTCTTGGGGATTCTGGGGGTACGCTTCCTGTGAAAATTTAATTTAAAGTACAATGGAGGTCACCAGCAAGGAGAATGTTGTCATTTTGGCACTAAAAAGGGCCTAGGACTGGATTGAGAGGGTATCCATGTGCAAAAGCTCCCAAGATGACAGGCTCATGACTGTTGAAGTACAAAAATATAAAAAAGTTTTCACTCTGTTCTCATTTGTGTGGTAGGTGTTTGACTCCAAAAGCTTCACAGAGCAATTCAGTGTAACAAGTTCTTTCATTTTGCCAGCAATACTAGTGTTTTTCACTTCAGGAAACAAGTGGTACCCAAAATGTTCTTTGAACATAACTAATAATAACATTGGCTATGTGCATAGCAGAAACATGATGATGTTGTTCCTTAAGAGTGTAACTTGTGAAGGTTATTTGGCTCGTTTGAAGTTTCTGTGCTTCACCATAGATCTTGAAATTAAATGTGACGTGTTTAGGTTGCGCTGCCAGGCCCCACTCTCGTTCATTATCATCGTATTTTAAAAAGTGGGACAGGTAGCACTGCAACCCAAACATGTCATATTTCAAGATGATGGTGTATGGGAAATTAAAATAGCCCTCACAAAATCCCAATTTATTACAGTCTTATGAGACAAAATTGTTGCTTTTCAGCTCATATGCACATGGACTAATTTATGTTCAATGAACATTTTGGGCGCCACTTATTAAAACAGTTGAGAATCCCTTTAAAGGGTAAAATCTACAGTATACCCTATATAAGACGAATTTGCCAGAAGAAATCCTAGCTAAAGCCAAAAAACATACCCTATTGGCATACACATCCTAAAGTAATTAAGATATGGGAGTACCCCCCCCCCCTTCACCCTGCCCTGGACTCTCTGGGCTACTGCATGTCACTATCTTTAGATCGAGTCACTGTTTATCAACAAGTGCTTTATATACCTGCTGGTAATTAATGCTTTTATCATTCAACTATAGACAAAGTATCAGTCTAGTGGACGTGAACATAAACAGAGGCCAGATATATTTGACCACTTGCCACTTCTGAGTACTCCCCAGGTATGGTATGAGTAATGTCTGTATCTATAGAGTTGAAGATGGTAATAGACTATAATATGAGATGTTTTTTACCACTTGCCACTTGTAAGTGCCCCACAGGTATAGTTTGACTGTCCAAAGATCAATATAATACAAATGAAATGACAGTGACAATGAAATGAGATAAGAAGAGCTTGTAATTGGCTAAGTCTGTTTTTGCAACACTTACCAAAAACTCACGACCAATCAGACGGTCGCGTGACAGATGTGAACCAATCAAAGGAGAAACTCATTTGCATTGCCATTTGCATTGTCATTTGCATTTGCAATACTGATGGCATGAGAGGTGAACTTTGCACTTTTGATATTTGGCCAGTATTGAACAGGAGTCTAACTTCTCACAAATTTCATTAATAGTTAAAAGCTGTTTTAGCAATGCAATGACAATGCAATGCAAATGAGCTTTGGACAGTCAAGCAAAATCGGCTGTATGGATTTTGTAATGTAGTCTGTATAGGGAAGACAGTTTGCAAATTAGACTATAATAAATTGATGTGTCTTTTGACTACTTGCCATCTCTACGTAGGTGCCTCACAGGTATGGTATGAGTAATGTAGTAGTCTGTATAAGGAAGATGGTAATAGACTATAATTATATAATATATGAGATGTCTTTGACCACTAGTATAGCTTGCCTCTTAGAACTAAGTACCCCAAAGGTATACATGGTATTGGTAA
Source organism: Epizoanthus illoricatus (assembly GCA_026546655.1). Lineage (NCBI taxonomy): Eukaryota > Metazoa > Cnidaria > Anthozoa > Zoantharia > Epizoanthidae > Epizoanthus > Epizoanthus illoricatus. The sequence goes on along the minus strand of JANVCK010011569.1, from coordinate 4,112 downwards.
TGTAGTCTGTATCACCACAAAAATGCCAAAAATTGCAAGTACCCGCTATATCTCAACCTGCTCTAACAGGTTGAAAGTGAACCCACTCTAGTGGCTTGAGAACCTTAAAAGAAGTATTATAGTATATAGCAGGGGTTGAACTGGATCTAGGCAGGGATTAAACAGCTGCAAATTTTGAAGAAAATGTTAGAATTCCCTGTGTAATAAATAACATACACAGTAAGTTGTATTTTTTAGGTATAGACTGATCCACACACAAATTTAATAGATGCCTCTCTCTACATGTATTAAACCCTCTTCCTCTAATTATAATAAGCCCCCTCCAAAGGTAAAGGGCATGCAATATAATACATGTAAGCCACCAGCAGGGCTTACTAGAGCCTGAATATTTGTATCCTTTTGTTATTTTAGCCAGCATACAGTGAGAGACCGAGGATTGTGGAGCCTGCGGCATACACCAGGGCTTCACCCACCAAGGAGAAAAAGTTTTACAGACATGCAAGGTAGTAAATTGCAAAGCTTGTCATTCTTGTTCATGGTATCACAATCTAGTACCATAAACAATTAGTAGAAGAGAGACAGAAATTCTATTGGTAGCTATGCAATCTTCCAGTTTACAACAACAATCCTGAATTCTGATTGGCTGAGAACAATTCAATTCATCCAAAATGGTGTACTTTGACAATTAAGAGTGTATACGTAACTGCACTCATCTGTCAATTGTGAAATTTCACTCTTGATTGAATATTTTAAAGTAATAAGAAATGTATTAGTTGTTCAGTTAGGAATATTTTTGAAAGGTTGGAAAGCTTTCTGGAGATCTTTCAAAGGTTTGGGGAATTTTTGGAAAGGTTAAAAAAATCTTCAGAAATTTTTGAAAGGCTTTGTAAATCTTCAGGATGTTTGCATAATTGGTCTGGAAGGTCTTATAATTTTATCAAACTTCCAAGACAGAGTTCTCGATCATACTTTTGGATACTGTCATAAAACTTACCAAGTTAACTATTTTTAATATCCTCCTTCTCCTTATGTGATTCATTTGTTCAAAACATGAAATTCAAGATTTATTAATTAAAAGTTAATATGTAAAAAATATGATGTCAACAAAGATCACTCTATGTAATTAGCTCACCTAATCTTTCTCTTATCTTGCAGTGATTCAGTGGCAAACAACTACAGTCCCAAGGCACAGACTCTAACCACCAAACTTATATATAAGAGATATAAGAATGCAGAATCTGCTTCAGGTACTAATTGACTAAATGTGTTAATTACAGATTATAGGACAATTAGAAGTATACTTGTCATGGTCAGGGGTTGATTTACAGCAGGGGAAGGGGTACGCTTTCATGCATATTACTTGTAATTAGAAATATGCAGCAGTAGATATCTATCTCCAGGCTTCTGGATATTAAGGGATCCTTCCCTTCCAACACCCCCTTTCCCAGGTGGGAGGCTGGGGTGGAGGTGAGGATGGGGGAGAGTGGGGTGGGGGACTCTCCATGATTTTTGGTGGGGGTGTGCCGCTTGGTCCCTGAAACCCTCACCCTACGTACCAGGCCAAATGTTTTGAACAAATTTGATGTTTTTTGACACCCTATTATCTTAGGCTAGGCAACGGAATTTCCTACCCTATTCTATTAGTACCCTTAATAATATGATCTCAACTGTTGTTTTGTTTGCTAAAAACGGGCACCTCGATCAATCAAATCGTTTTCAGGTAAAAATGATGTCTGCTTTAATTTGGAAGATTCTCAATGACTGATACCCTGTCCAGATCCACACTTGGTGATTTCTTTTCCCTGTTCCACTCTAAAATGTTTGAAGCTCACACCCTTCACAGTGACGCATACTCATATAACATTTATAAGGCAGTACCCCCTGAGGGCTGAGAGATAAATGGCATCCACATCAGTATAGGGGCAGATGTATCTGTAGTTTGGAATAGTGTTTACATTTAACCTGTGTTGCAGGTCTCCTATGCCAGTAGCTAGAGTGTTGGGTGTGGTTGCACAAAAGTTGGACATTTAAATATATAACGTTCCATGCAACTGGCCCCAATTTCACTCTGGGCTTTCTAGTCAAAACTGTAGTTTGAGTTGAGAATAACAAGACAGACATTTTTTTCTTTCGATTCAGCCAAAGCACGAACATTTATTGTTTCTTTGTCATCCATCTGTCCTTGTTAATAGAATTTTCCTTTTTCAAATGTTAGCCCGGAGGAGAGGGAGCTCAAAAAGTAGCCACAGCCCTCCACGGAGGATACTGGATGAGACGGTGCAACCGTTCTTCAGTTCATGCTCCATGTCTCCCACTTCTGGAAAGACTACCTCAGCCTCACAAGGAAGGTTCAGCAACGTGCCAGTGGCTACAAACAGCGTGAAGAGTGGTACAACAAAAAGATCTCATGCACATTTTAGTAATACCGTGTCCAGATTGGGCAAACATAGTCCAGAATCAGACACTTTCAAGAGAGTCAGTTTAGACACCAGCCACCTCTCGGACTCAAAGCCACCGAGGTTGAAGAGAGTCAACTCAGCTCAGAGTGTGCCTTCAAAATCAGCTGGCAGGGATTCCTCAGTTGTTGATAGTGGTTACCACGATCATGACCAGGACGGGTCGTTGAGTCAGAGTCCAACTTCAAAGCAAACTAAAATTGCTTGGGCAAAGAATGAGCCAGCAAGAAGCTCGAATGCTGCCGATACAATTGATGATACAATTTCATTAGGCCTCACAGGCTCGGAGGTATATGATGCTAATGGAAATACCATCAGCCAAGGGTTTTCAACCACGCCCGCTTTACAGGACCCTCGTGAATATGACACAGAGTCCCTTGCTGTCTTGAGTATCAATTTCCCTCCTGCTACTACACCCACCCTTGGCCTGCCACGTGCTGTTGTCCCCCCTGAGTCACAAGTGAAGAGGTACTACAGCTTGGTGGAGAATGCAATTGATGATCAGATGGTTGCACCTCTGAGTAAAGAATGGAAGAACAAGACACATGATCTTCTCCCTACACACTTGAGAGATAAACATAGAGACATGGCTCTCATGTTGGACGAGGTGAGAAATAGGAAAGTTCTACACGTGTGCTGATAATCGTGATTAAATAATCCCGTACTCCACCCCTTGTTGTTAATATGGTAGTTAATCAAAGTATCGAGGATGCTGTTATGCTTGCCGAGCAAGTTCTCTACGTTTTGCGTTATTCTATAGATATTGTTTATTTATTATGTATACGGAATAAATTGTTGAACATTGATATTTAACTTTTAAATCATCAGGCGCCAGGCAAATGTGTTATTGAAATAAAAAAACCAGCCCTGCCCGAAGCAACTAATATGCTGGAAAATTCTGTTATATGGTCTGATTACTCCAAAATTCAATGTAATATCCTCTTTGAGGACTTTTAAGCAACGAAAAAAATAAGATTTTTGTGGAGAGACATGAAAATGCGGATCAAACACATAAACGGGTTTTTGAAAAAAAATTAACTATTTGGCTAAGTTTTCTCATAGACTTTAACTTGTAAAATAGGGATAAAAATCTAGCAATGTCTCTGTTGCTGCAAACAGCGCTGTTATTCAGATATCTTTGAAAGGAAAGTATATTGATATAAAGATATAACCAAAGGCAAAACTTAACCATACCTGAGAAAACCAAAAGTTGTTAATTTTCGTGCAATAAAACAACTCAGCGTCGTCCTCGTTAAGAGCCTTGTCAAAACCACCTCCCAAAACATGCTCAAGAAAAACATTTCGGGCCAATGCCCTGACATGGTTTAAATGTTCTAGAACTTCCAACTTGCATGCATGGCATTTTGTGTAATGTTTTTATTTGCTACTATATAGCATAAAATGTTTGCGGGAGTTTATTTGCAGATTTAAAACTTGGGGGTTTTGAGGGATTTAAATTTTGCAATTTGGAAGGATCCGCTTTACCCCAACGGAATAAATTTTGTGATTCTGGCAAAAATTCTAAAAATGTAGTGTGAATATCTAAACTGATAGAAAGCAAATACGTATTGTTTATAACTTATAATTAAGGTAGGAGTAAAGGGTCCTGGGGTCATTATTCACTTTTCTTTTGTACCTTTATTTTTGCAGAACGAA
>JANVCK010011458.1:0-13617 GCA_026546655.1 Epizoanthus illoricatus | reverse complement strand
TCAAGATATTACTCCATTATCCCACTCTAAATTATATTCCAATTCTGTAACTGTCAGTAAGTCAACCTTAAAATTGTGATCTTTCCAAGAATCTCCTATTCTTGGCTTTTTGGGCTTCAACTAGCTTATATATATATGTCCTCAAATTGTGGCTTTTCGAAAACTTTCTAGAAAGTAAGCATGCATGGTAGCATCAGTGTTAGTGATGGAATACATGAATTGTTTAGTGTTAATCGAATCCGCAATACATTCTGGGCCACGTGTTCAGGATAATTCTCTGTCAAGATTTTCACTGAGTTGAACGCCCCCAAGGGAAAAGTAGAGCTTGCTTTTCCGGACATCGAAACAACAAATCTAACCTTTAAACTAGTTACTCAATTTGTGAACGCTTAGGTGAAATTTGGTGACTTGGAAACCATCCAAAGCTGAAAGCAAAACAAGCTACAGAATGGGGCTGTCGATAAAATTAGGATGCGGAATGCGGATTGCGGACCGTGGACTGCTAATTACACACCATGTGTGGATTTCTCATTGCGAAAGAAAATTAGCGTCTGCAGGGTGATTTTCCGGCATATTTGTTATTTCCGGCCGCAGCTGGTTCATGATTAGACTGCGTCGCAGACAAGGCACGGCCGGGTGCACCGCAGGCCAGTTTATGATATGATAACGCACTGGCATAGCGCCCGGCGCCTGATAATTCCAAAGTTAAATATTGATGCTCAAAATTGTATTCCATATACTTTTAAGTAAAATCAATAAACAATATAGAATAACACAAAACGCAGAGATTTCGTACGGCGAGCATAATATCATCCTCGATGCTTTGCTTTCTTCGATAAGGCGGTGCTTTCAAAATTAAAGCAAACTCCCGAATCAAAATTTTTATCTTTATTATTAAAGCACCACCTTGATTAAGCACCCCCAAAAAGATCCCCACTTTTCACATCAGATATTAAATAAAGTCCCCGAAAAACGGTATCAGGAAAAAGCCGCGATACGCTAGGCTAGGCCTGAGCGCGGAGGCGTGGTGGTCTGGTACCTGAATATTACAATCTTATTTAAACGCAAAGCAACAAAATAACAGTCACTTACCTGATTACAGTGGAAAATTCCCCATCGATAATATTTCGTCTGCCCACTGCAGAATGCTATACAGACCACTAACACAAGGCCTCTTATACAGCAGAACATCTTTCAAGAAAGGAAAAAAACAAATGCTGCAGGTTGCATTGTCATAATGAAAATCTGCCATTTCTAAGCAAAGTTAGCAGAGTGGGCCTGGGGAACGGGTGCTCCCATACATTACCTAGTATACGGTCCAGAGTAACCAGCAGCAAGGTTTTTAGGCTGTTACCAGTAAAAGCGGTATCATTTTTATGTTTGATATGGACAGCAATGGCGAATTATCGGTTATGAAGAAGATAATACGCCGTGCATTGGGCGAGGCTATCCGGTTCCCTCCCTCTTGCTCGGAAGTGCCGCATTTACGGTTATATACATGAATTGGAGAATTTCTGTTTACAAATTTGTAACACATATACGTGGCGACTTGCATACTCAATGGAACACATGATATACACAATCGAACATAATCGAACATAATCGAACATAATCCATTCACTGAGGTGCTAAATCGGGCCCATAAAAAAATTCTGTTCGATTATCGAATCAATCGAAATCAATGCATGGATTCAGTTCGATTATACGTCCTATTACCGAACGTTCGACATCCTCGGAAACCCAGGGGCAGATCGTCTCCCCAGCCTTGCGCGCCGCTCCGAATTTTCTCTCGCCCCGACGATCTGCTCCTGGGTATCCGAGGATAAACTTTCGATTAAGTACGTCGGGAGTTGACAACTGAAAGAAATGCTAGTTTCTGTGCATTGTCATTGGTACGCTATATCAGTATCCTGGGGGGCAAACCATATAGCAAAAACAAACCAGTTTGAAATTTCGGATATCAGTTTCCACTAGAAATCGAAAAGACATTCCAAACGCTTTGGAATGGAAGGAACGGAACGTGTTTCATTTGTCCAAACCAACCAGAGCAGTTTCGTTTTCGATTCTGATCTTGCAAACTGATTGGCAGCTCAAGGAGCTCGATGGCGTGAGTGCTGGCGTATGGTTCGAGTAAGAATGTAGTGCATATGAAACGATCCAATACGTTCCGACCGATTGGAACGGGAGAAGTGGAATACCTCTGAAAGTTTTACGGTCATTCCGGAAAATTTCCATCGGAACGGCGCGACGCTTTATATTTATCATTATAACCCGTTCTAACCGGTCAAACCGTAGGTAAAAATCTTCCCCCTGGGGAAATTTCCATTAGCCAAAAAATCTGGTTGGAAATTTAGGGAATTATCCACTACAAGTGGGAAGGGAACGATTGGGATGGAAAGTGATCCATTTTGTACAAAATGAACCCTTAGCAGCCTCCTTTCCAATTCTATCAAACTCTGACCGTGCATGCAATCCGATTGACAGCTCAAGTGGCTCGCTGGCGTGAGCACGGAGTGGCTTAAGAATGAAAGGCGCCATTCCGTTTCGAACATTTGGAACACCTCTGGAAGTTATTCATTCACTCGGAATTTCACTGGAACGGCGCTCTTCATTTACCATTGCAACCCGTACTAGTCATTCGAACCGAAAATCTGGCTAAATGGAAAGCACCCCTCCTCCCTGGATGATCCATTCGCAGATAGTTCAAGGAAGTCCGCTTTCGGTTTTGACATGGGCTCAACATAGCAAAGAATAGAGATGCGCATGGCAGTCCAACGGCAACGACCATTCGTGGGCTCACTGATTACACCAAAACTTCTCTCCAATGATCCAAATTATTCACAAATGTTATAACATTTGTTCATTGTTGACTAGTCTAGTTATAAGCAGTTTGCCTGATGGAATTTCGTGCCTATCAACACATAAAGTCACACTGTTTATTATCGCTGCTGGCGAACGTCAAATATTGTACGTGCAAAGCGCGAGTTCACGACCACTAAAAGACGAAAATATCATTAAAAAGTAATGACATTTCTAAATCTACATTGAAAGCATCGTCTTAAGCCGTATAGTCGAGTTTCCGTACCCGTATGAACAAGGAAAAACACAGCTTAACCTTTCTCCACTGCTACAAATGCCCGTACAAATGTGAAATGTCAATAAGTTGATTCTGATAGATATTGGTACTGTCGGTTCAGCCACAAAGGACGAGACGCCAAAATGTGCGAGGAAAATGTGTGTGGTGAATACGTGTGATAGTTTCTCAATTCTTCAATGTTTATCATACAAGCATTGAAATAACAAGGATATATAATGTTGATGTTGGTTCATACACGTAAAACCTCATTTTCAGCACAACTGATCATGCGACATTGTCATGTTTACACGTCTACAAAATGCGCTTAGAATCGATTAGCTTGAGCTACAGCGTGATGTAATATAAAATATTTACCATTCACCAGACAGACTAACTTACCTTGTGTCCTTTCTTAAATACAACACTGTGCCTGCAGGACCATCAAAAGCACCAGTAGGATATGATAAAACAAACGTTCACAGTATAATTTAAAGAACAACTATACTAGTGTGACAGACAAGAAACACGACACTTCACTTGAACGGCTTTTCACCATTTGACCTCCACTGATTTAACCCCAAGATATCGTTCATCGAGTGATCATTAGTTCATCTCATCCGGAAACCAACACCTCTGAATTTAAGGGGAGATTAGCATCAAGATATAAATATCTGTTTTTCTTTTCGTAAGAATTCACGGGGGGAGGGGCGGTGCACTTCCTAATTGGAGAAGGGTGGGTACTAGGAATAAGCGAACTTCAAACAATTTTTTTTGTCATGATGATGTTTTTGTTTTTTTAGTTTTTACTGAATGAGTGACTGCTGTACGTTCGCGATCCTTTCGCACTAACAAAATTACCTACTAATAGTACTACTTGTACTCAGACTTGTACTAGCACGACAGGTACTCCTCAGGTAACTCTGTCATTCATCCGAGCAATGCTGACGAAGTGATGGCTAATGAAGGTATGTGTGGGCGTGCGGCCAAAGGCCTGGAGCGAGTGAATCAGCCCTCTATCATTTACCATCACTCATCATCAGTTGCTTTATCCCTTGTCCCAATTACATATTCCTGTGGCAGAAGCACTCTTAGAGTTGGAGGCTAGTCAGCAGCAAAGCTTTTCTTTCGCACCAGCAACAACAACAACAACAACAACAACAACAAAGCCCACAGCTAAGGAAACAAAGAACAACAAAGACAACAACAGAGGCAACGACAACAGAGACAACACCACCACCAACAACAACAAAGTCAGCAAAAACGAAGGCATCAACAACAGACAGTACAATAACATAGGCAATGACAACAACAACAAAAATAACAACAACAAAGACAACAGTGATGATAAATACAACAGAAAAGAAAACAGCAAAAACAACGCAGACAGCAACGAAAACAAGAAATACATTACAATAACAATACAATTTAGGCTAATAAAAAGATAATCTTATATTTATTATTTTCAAAAGATGTATTTCTATATAAAGAATACAGTGGAAAGCTACAGAATATATAAAATAAAACACACTAGTATGAAACATGTTGCACGACACAACACTACTTGCTAGCGCTGCAACCCATGCGAGTCTCTCCTTAATACTGCATGCAAGGGCCGCAACTGCCTAAATATGATACTGGCGTCGAACGGCCGATTATAAACTGATCTGGAAACATTACTCGAACTTGAAGCTGGAATAGCATGTGGAAGACTTTACATTTCAAACAAGCGTCATATATCCCTAGAAGGAGCAAGATTTCTTCCTGAACCTCCACCCCTAGGAACGTGTCTAATTGGGAGGGGGGGAGGGAGGGGAGGTACCAGTGGGAACGGCTGATACTTTGAAAGAGAGACCTGTTGCCAAGCAAACAGTTCTAAAATAATCTTGCTTAAGGTTTGAAAAATATGATGGCACTTTGTTGTTGACTGAAACAGTTAGTAGTGAGCCTAATTGGCGCTGAAAATGTAATTTATCCGTGTGTAGTCTAATAATGAATTAGTCAAGCCAAAATTTAGCTATATTTCTCAAAATATTACCGCCTTTTACTGACTCAAACATTATTTTTGTTAATGTTCAGCTCATTGCCGGACTTCATATCGTGAGGGACTGGAGTGAATCGGGCTTTTGCTGGATGCTGTAATCACGATCCCATACAAATTCTTATAAAAATTTGGCTGTGAAAGTGCGTTTCTCATAAAATCCTGCAGTTTTGTAGCTTTTTGTGTAACCTTTGAAATTAAACTTACCAGGATAATATGGGTAGGTATTTTTTGCAACTATATGACGGTTAGGCCAAGTAAAAAAACTTATGTTTAGCGTCCCCGCCCGCTTCCTTTTTGGAGGCCGCCTCCTTTTTTTCTTTTTCTTTTATTAACTAACATATATGACATAAAGAAACAAATAAAAGCTTTATAGTATAAAGTTAAGTCGAGTTTGATTCGTTGCAATCAAGAAACGATCGATCTGATACTTGAATTCCGGCCATAGATAAAATGTTACGTGAAGTGTCAATTTGGTACCGGGCTCCGCTATTGCGTATCGAATAAAAGTTGCAAATTCTATTAGTTATCAGTCCACTGAGTATTCTAAAACGACAAGAGAATGATTAACGGCTCATACGGGAACAGTAGCCACCATTTTTCTTCAACAATGACTGTTACTTAAAAAAGAAATAAAAATAGGATTTACAAAAATAAATGGGCCGCTAAACATAAATATTTTTCTTTATTTGGCCTTATTAACTGGATTTTTTTGTAGAATAGACGAGCTTTGTCAATTTGTTGCTCGCGAGCGCTTTGCCGATACAATTCTTGTAAACAGAGCTGAAGATAATCGAAGGCTTCTAAACACAGCTACCAAACCTCTGGCTAAATTCCAATAAATGGATGAGAATTCTTCCCATCTTTACCATTCTGGTTTTGGACCGGCAACTTTCAGTGTTGCGTAAAACTGCAGAAACTCTTCGAGAATATTTGCTTGACTAGCAACCGAGCCAAACATAAGGCGACCAAACCTCAGTCAATTCGTCATGAATACTGACAATAACCGTAATAAGTTTGTCACGATATGAAACCCGGCAATGGATCAAAATATTCTTATTTACATTTCGTTCTTATTGTTTCAGAACAGGCTGATTACTCCATTAAATGAAAGTACAAAACCTAGTGTAACTTCTAATAAGAGGAATGCTCATGTAGAAATACATAAGCAGTCGCAAGCCATCTTAGGTGCAAATGGGACTTTAACAATTTAAAGGAAATATTGATTTCTTCCAGAGAGAAACGTCAAAGTTACTGATTCCCTACTCCTTCGCCCTCCCTCAGCCTCAGCCCAGTTCGCCAGGGTTGTTTCTCGATACTTAAAGCAGTCATAGAGCTCCTAAACCTGCAGTTATTTTCTACCAAAACCCTCCATTGTTTAAGATAGGTAGGTAGAGATTGGTAGTTTGTTTATGATCCTGTAATATTTGCTGCTTGTGCGTAAGATTTTAAATTCATCAGCTCTTATTGACTCGGAACTTCTTGAATAATTATGCGTGCATTTGCTTGAATACTTGTATCAATAAAAATTCTTCTCGCAGAGTAATTAGGACAATTAGCCAAATTCAACGCCACATTCACGTGCCCTCGAGAAAGCCCTTCGCAATAACCGGAAATTGTGCCATGATGAAAAACCGGAAGTAAGTTAGCTCTTCCATTTTTCTCCAGCTGCTGACCACTGAATACCGCTGTCAGCGTTGCAGGCTCGGTGCATTCTTGGCCATTGAAAGTGAAGTACCATTTCTTGCAGCAGTTGTGACAAAGGCCCACGTGTATATCTCCCTGGTATGTGACTTTCAGGGCCGAACTACTTGAAGTCTTCCAGAAGAGACAAGACTGCAATAAAGAGAACAGAATAACAATAAAAATGTTTCAGATTTGAGACTATCTTTCAAATCTCAGCAAGACAACTTGTAACTTCTCAACACAAAGAGTGACCGGCATTCAAGCTTATTCAAACAGCTTCAAATGAAAGTTCTTGGTGAGTACTATTAGGCCCGTAGCCTGGCCCGAATTATTTTTCCGGGAGCCAATTTTTCATCCAGTTCGGGGGGTGGGGGGTGGGGGAGCTGGAGATAGTAGGGGTTCGAGATTGAGAGTGTAAATTTTTAAGAAGTGACTGAGGGTTCGTTATACTATTTTCACAAGTACAATTCCCATATTTTCACTAAAAACGACCGATTTTCAAAATTTTAGGGCCCATTCTACGGGCATGGCTAGCAACACTTTGCGTCAGCCATATTAGACATATTGATCACACTTGTCAACTCATGAACAAAAGAACACAATCTGGCCGTTCAAATGATAGTTCTTGATGAGTACGATCAACGCTTTCGGTCCTGAGAGCGCCTTTAAAAAGTGAATAAGATGTCAAATAACTGCTCAACACATGGGCAAAAACACAAAGTGTAACCATTCAAGTGAGAGCTCTTGATGAGTACTATTAACCCTTTGAGTTCTGAGAGTACCTTTCAAACTGAGTGAGATGTCATAACTTCTCAACACATAGGTAAAAACACAAAATGTGACCATTCAAACGAAAGCTCTTGATGAGTACTATTATAAACCACTTGAGTCCCGAGCGTGTCTTTCAATATTGTGTGAGATGTCATAACTTCTCAACACTTGGGTATAACACAAAGCGTGACCATTCAGATGAAAGCTCTTGATGAATACTATTATAAACCACGTGAGTCAGGGCGTGAGTCCCGAGCGTGTCTTTCAAAACTGATTAAGATATTATAAATTTGCAAACAATCGTCAATGCACAAACGCTATAAGCCCAAAGAAGAAGCCTATATGTACAAGATGCGGAAGCGGGTGCGACGCCAAGATATTTCAAGGGGGTTCGGAACAGTAACGAGTTATAAGGGGTCCAGGGTATGCTCTCCTGGGAAATTTTAAATCTGCAGCTCTCGCAGATGTATATTTTCCAGCGATATGAGCAGAATTCCTGGTGCTCTAATGTTACTGATGCATAGCTTTTGTCAAATACCTTTCAGAAGCGAAATTGATAAGGGAATTCGGATTGAAAAAGGAGTTCGTTTGCACCCTTCGAACTGCCACCCTAGTGCACCCATATAGGAGGCCATTCTATCCTGTCTGTTTACAATCGAGCATTTCTGACCTTCAGTTCACCAAGATACTTGTTAATGTTGACAGTGAACGTGCACTGTTTCCATTTCAGTTGCAGAGAGCCTCCAGATTCGCCTCGTTCCCCCTGATCACCTTCGGGACCTGATTCTCCTTTAGCTCCACGATCGCCCTTGTAACCAATAAAACCAGGAGGGCCACGATCTCCGGGAAGCCCTGAGCGGCCTGGCCTGCCCTTCAGTGAAAATCAGCTGAATTAACATTTTAACTATTTTACCCTCGAAAACAATGTCCAAACTCTCTTTACTGGTTTCTATACTATTCGTACAAAAATGGTTGGAAAAAATTAGCTTGTGTTACGAGAGTTTTGAATTTAACACGATTTCTTTTTTTACTTTTTGGTAGGCTAGGCTATATTTGAAACGTTAAAAACTTTTTATGACAATTTTAGTCCTAGAAGACCACTACAGTGACCTCATGATGTAAATATCAATATATGAAGAAAGTGTAAGATTGGCTAAAATATTTAGTTAGAATATGTATGTGTTCAGTAATAAAGTTCTCTTCACGGGTGGTCCTAGTTGAATTTAGGATTGGTTGGCTGTTGTGTACGTACGTGCTAATTAAGAACTTCTATGATAAGATCGTAGCTCTTTCGGTTTGTTTGGATACTGTAACCTTTTCGCAATCATTACAGCTGATTTTAGAAAAAAACTAACATCAGTCGTGAATTTGTTCGTTGACGTTGTGTTTTTTTTGGTTGATTTTCTTAAAATATCCAAACAAAATATTACAACTTGCAGAGGAAAAATTATTTGCCCTCCAACAAGAAAACTAGTCATTTTACAGTAAAGTATCAGCAGGAAAAGGTTGATGATTCTCTTAACTAATGATCAATTCCTTTATTATCATAACCTGCCTGCTTATCTTTAGGTATTGTTATTGTAAGGGGAAGTTAGATGATGATCAGTACTCATAACCTGCCTGCTTTTCTTTGTATTGATATTGTAAAGAGAAGTTGAATGTTCTCTGATACAAGTTGAAACTGGCGTTTCCTACTTACCGGATCTCCTTTGTTCCCAGGTCTTCCTTTTTCTCCTTTTTGCCCCTTAACTGGTACTGGCATTCGAGCGTATGCATCATCACCCGGGGGGCCAATACTCCCCGGGGCTCCGGGAGTACCAGGGTCACCCAGTTTGCCTGGTATGCCGGGTGCACCTTTAACGCCTGGACGACCGGGTATGCCGTTGTGCAACTCACACGAATTTAGCATCTGAAAAATGGGAAGCTGGTGTTAAGTGGCTTTGTAACTAAAGTACGTGTGAGCATGAACATACACAACCGATTACGCCAGTCAAATCAAATGGTCCGTCGGCGCAGATCTCTGTGTGAACAGTTATTGACCTACCGTCAACTTCCGCCTATAAGCGGGGTCATAACCCCCCACCCTATCCTATACTTCTAAATAAACCCGCAAAGTAACATATCTACTGCAAGTTAAAAATGTTTAGTTCAAGACATATGACAGTACAAGTATACTAGATGTTCCCAATAGCAAATGAAACGCTGCCGATGGGTTTCCATCACTTAAACAAACATCTGCGGTGCAGACACACGCAGCAAATATCTATCACCAAGCATCCTCGTGCTGCCAATATACCTTTAACTGCAACTTCTTGGTTCAGTTCATTTTCAGCTGATTTCTTCATCCAATGTACAAGCAAACACTCGGCCAATGCACTGTTTAAATAGTCAACGGCAAACATGCAAATATTATCTGTAAGATTCCAACTGCGTTGGTCGAGGTCGACTTCCACTGGGCACAACACAGATTTTTCTTGACCATTTTCCACATATTTGAATTCAGTGGTTGTGCTCCATTTCCGCCTGCTCTTTAGTCTCTTTGAAGTTAGTGTTGTGGAGACAGCTTTCTCTATGACTCTGTGGGTTTAACTTCGAAAATGAACACCCCGAAAAGTGAAAGATGATTCACCCGTTCACCATCGTGAGGTGGTGTCGCAGGTTCAAAATCATCCCCACAAACGAATAGAAAATCCTATCTCGATGTTTCATTAATTTTATCGTCTTTCTTAGATTACTCCTAAATGCTAATATAGTAATAGTTGTGAGTAACAGTCTGATTAGCTCCATTAAATCATTGAGTGAATAGTGTAATCTGATTAGTTCTATCAAGTTAATTAGTGAATTAGGGAGTGGCCGATTTGTTTGGCCTCTCTTATAGTTTACATGTGCTTCAAAATCAAATCAAAATAAAATTTGGTTCAGTTAGTGAGTCTAAATCTAGAAGTCAGTCTTTAAAATACAGAGCGACACTGTTTGCTAGTGTTAAGGAACTTGACACCAAACTGTGGGGAATCAAGAAATGGAAAAGAAGGACAAGTCAGTAAAACAAGGAGCCTCTACTTCAACAAATCATTGCGGCACATCTCCGCAAACAACCAACTTTATTTCTTCAAACGAAATTTTCGCTGCTACAGCAAGTTCATCTAAACACGAAACAGAAATCCCGTTTGGTTCATCGCAGCAAAAAACATTCACAAAACAAGAACTGGGCAGGCTGAAGGGGACTCCGCAAAAAGACAAAGTTCATTTTCGCAGAGAAAAAGTGGCAGATGAAGACAGAAGGTTGGAGTGCGTCGGCAATGTAGAAAAGCAGTCGCAGATTATCAACAGAAAAGTAGGAATAAGCAGTCCCCCAAATATTCGCCGGCCGGTAGTCGACTATGGATGGCTCAAAGAAGTCCACATTGGAAATTCTAAAACAAAACATCCAATGAGGAAAAAGCAGTACTGTCGCACTGCGACGAGTCAAGGGACGACGGCATCGAAGCACATATCGACCCAGAACCCTGAATCATCACCAGCAAGTAAACCGGTTCCCTACCTTCGAGATGAAGAAGTGAGTGATTTGGGAGCCGATAAATGTATGGAAACACAATGCCATTCGGGGCTGAACACTCAACGGTTAAAACCAATTGGTTTTGGTTGTCTTCCAGATAATTTTCCGCAATTGAGGTCCACGATGCCAAGCTCCTATGTCGCAACAATGGATGATAAGAACGAAGAATCTTTCTGATCAAAAATAAAAACGATTTGACGGACTGATAAGGCTAAAGAACGCGCACAGACTGACGCTTTGCATGGAAAAATTTGTTTGGTAGAATGCTAAGAGAAATAAGTGTAATAAACATATTTCTCGCAAAAATTAGAAAACCAGTTTGTTGTGTACAGTCTCTCTCACAAACGATTTCTCTGTTGATGTTGAGTTTTTATGCGTCTTGTACAGTTACCTGGTCACGTAAATTGTCAACCGAAAATGTCGTCTTCTAGGTAAACACGACCATTGTTCGTATTACTTGCATTATGTTCATGGTTTGTCCTTGAAACAAATCGACGTGGTTCAGAAAGTATAAACCTGCCAGAATTCCGACACAACCAATCGAGTACTTCTAGCTTACTGTTGTATACCTATCTCTGCTCTGGAATTTTGCTCACCATTTCTCAATAGAGAAAACTGAGAAGCTTCAAATACGTGCCATCAAGATTGTCGGTTCTAAAGTGGCACTGTGCTGGATAGTTGAAGCGGAGTGTATCACCCATAAATGTGGTCTGGCCGAAGTATATTTATGGTTAAAATGTATTACATTTATGGTTAGACAACTATTACATTTAAGATTAATTTGTATTACATTTATGGTTGGTATTACATCTATGGTTGGTCAGTATTACATTTATGGTTGGTATTACATTTATGGTTAGTATTACATTTATGGTTGGTATTACATTTATGGTTGGCATTACATTTATAGTTGGTATTACATTTATGGTTGGCATTACATTTATGGTTGGCATTACATTTATGGTTGGCATTACATTTATGGTTGGTATTACATTTATGGGTGATACACGGGGTACATGTACCTTGGGGGATGGAAACCAGATGGGACCGCTACATTTATAGTCAAGAAATGTTTAAAAAGGAACTGTTTTCATATCCTAAGAGTAAGAACAGAAATCGCCAAACGTTTGTTTTATTACAAGCGGGTGTGTTGTTTTGAACTTGATTTTAATAATTTTAAACCATGTCTTACTATAATACTGTTTAAAATACTGTTAATAATTTTAATTGGGTTAGCTGAAGATAAATAATACTGGTGATTCACTAAGTCCGTTGCTGCATTATTACCTTTTATATTTTATGCTTTATGTTCTGTGTTCTGTAACTCGTATTTTTAGATTTAAATTTTTGCAGTTGTATGATATTTTACCCATGTAAACTTGTTATCAATGGGTTTTTTTGATAACAATTTAGTTCAGTTTTTAAATTGACTGAATAGAGGAGACTACCCCATTAAAGTAAAAGTGTCTGTCTATCTGTCTATCTAGAAACTCTAATTTCTGAGGTTATTTGTTCATGTTTCGAACAATTTCCTGGCCTTGAACATGCCAGGACATGCCATGCCATCCTAAAAATATTTTAGTCCTTGACTGAACACTCGTGTTACGCTTCCCTAGAGATTCGTGTTCACGAACAGCTCATGTCTTAGAGAGCACATGCTCAGAACACATCTCCCACATATCCAACAAGGCAATATGATCGTAAAATTCTGAAAATCAGCTCCTCCTGAAAATTATCCCAGAAATTTCAGACACTAAAGCAAGTCTGATAATAGACTGATTTCACTCTCTCATCGGCTTATATTTAGCTGGGTTTAGCTCTTTTAAAAAATAGCAGTTGCATTAGCAAGTGAATTGCTGAGGCACCGGCCGTCATTATTTATGGCCTGGGGGGGGAGGGGGTCGGAGGAGTTTAGGGGGTCACTCAAAATTTACCAAGCAAAACGGGAGATCACTCATTTCAAGGAGCTACATAAAAGGAGGGGTGTACAAGGAAATGATTAAAGCAAACCCCCTTTTTCAAAACAATGTCACTTCATCCCTCAGCGATATCTGAAAGCCGAGAACTCTGCTCAAATTGCTGGAAAATGCATCGCAGGGAGCTTTTAAGTTTTAAAAATTTCTCAGGGAAGCTTGCCCTCTGACCCCCTAAAGCTACACTCCTGGTCAAAAAAGCTTGAAACATGTCTGAAATGTAAGAAAATGACTGTAAAATATGCTATTTCTTTCCCAGATTCTCCCCTTCCCCCCGTTCAAAGTTGTTTTATGATTGCAGCTGCTGCCGAGAATTAGAAAAAAGATGTTTTCATCATTGAGCAGGGGTGGGGAGGGGACATAGAAGAAAAAGTCTGTCTTTGTAGAAGTGTTTCCAGGGTTTTGGCCAGGATTATGCATTCAACATTAATGTCGTTGCCTCTCTCCGCTGGGCAACAATAAACAGATATATGATGATCTCATCCCCAGATCTCGTTTTGGAAGATTGAAGGAAAAA
>JANVCK010011347.1:0-13617 GCA_026546655.1 Epizoanthus illoricatus | reverse complement strand
TGGTCAGAAAAACGAACAGATGTCCCGAGAAGTGAAGCTTCGAGGGCAACTGTGAAGTTTTGAGGACCATCTCTCAGCCAAGGGCAGAGACCGTTTTCATCAATGCTTCTGTCAACACTTCTGTCAATGCTTCTATCAACACTTCTGTCAACGCTTCTATCAACACTTTCTGTCAACACTTTGTTGAAGATCTGTCAACGCTTAAAGCATTGATGAGCCATCCATCAACACTTTCTCAACGCCTTTCTCAACACCATTTTCAACACTTTAAGTGTTGACAACGGCATTGGCGTTAAAAACTCATAAGCCCCCTTTTCCCAGACAAGGTCACAGTTGTACATTTGCTGGCCTTTTGTTTCATTTCCAGCTTTCAATTGTGCACTTTACAATCATTTCATTGTCAGAGGTGTCAACCTTGCGTCTACATGCACAGCAATTGTAGGTTTTGTTTATTGACTGAACTCCCAGTACTTCTGTTTTAATTTATGTTATGTTTGTTAGGGCTACATTTACCCTGGGTACCAGAGGCTAAACTCGCTCAGAAGTCGAACATTCACTTGAAATGACAGCCAGCCGGCAAAGTGAACATGAGGCCAAAGGCTGATCGCGAGTAGCCTCTGGTGGCGAACGTTATCGATCTTGTTTCCATGTCCATACGTGATAACACATCATTAAAACAGCTTGCAAAACTGGTTTTCTGTCACAGGTGAAATTTGAGCGAGTTATCACGTGTCATGTTATGCGTATTTAGCGTTTGTTTACATTTGTGTTCCATTCTTCACAAGCGAATAAAGTTACAAGATAGAGGCCGTGTTTTCATGAGGGCAATTTTGACTACTTGGGGCGCGTTTGTTTGAGACTCTTTCAACATAATAATAGCCAGAATTAATTGGAATAAGCGCTCGTGTGGGAGCTATTCTTATTCTCGAAAACTTAGAATACATTATGTGTATTCTGCAACTCAGTACATGACTTGATTAGATTCACTTCAGATTTGAAACACTGTGGTTGTCAACAATACGCCGATTGAAAGTTAATAACAGAGTCAACAGAGTTGTCATTCACTTCATCGATATTACCACTAAATCTGTCCCACCGTGATCTCCTGTGACCGATAACACAAATCCTCTGCAACGTGAAACACCAGACGCATTGGTATTGTATGCAAGAAAAAATCCCTCGCGAAAGAAACAGTAATTTCCTTCCAATTTTATGATATGTTGCGAGTTTCCAGATCTCTTAAATGTGATTTGATGAGGGAGTTTAATGGGCAGATAATGTTGACAATCGGGGCTTCGAGATACGAATATCCTTGCAAACTCATTGTTGTGAACTGAGATACGAACACATGATCAGCACCAACTGAAATATTTGGGACTTTTCAACCCCCGTATGCAAAACAGCGAAGCACACAACACTTTCTCTTGCTGCTTCTTCAACAAGCTGATATTTTTAAACTTTGATCTCAAACTGCTGTTGTTGCTTCCGCCAAAATATCTTCAGTTGGCACTATCTGACCACAAGCCGCAATTTCCATTCTGAGCTCCCGTGTGAACAAAGCTGAGAAAGGCGGTTTTGTCAACGTGATAGTTTTTGACCAATCGAGGGGGCATAAAAAGCCTGTTTTAACGCAGCCAATCAGCGAGCAGGTACAAAATCTGTACCTGGGGAAATGAGATCAATAATGTTCACCACCAGAGGCTACTCATGATCGGCCTCCAGCCTCATGTTCGCTTCGCCGGCCTTTAGCCAGCCGTCATTTTGAATGAATGTTCGATTTCTGAGCGAGCTTAGCCTCTGGTACCCAGGGTAGGCTACATTCTGTAAGGTTGGCAGTTCTTCTGTGAACTTGTCTGTTTCAGTTATTACACAATGCTTCTCATCTTTTGGTGTGTTCAGGGCATTGTCCTTTCCAGTTTTTCTAAGGCGCATCATTTTGAAGGAGTATGTTTTGTTGCCTTTTATCTGGTTGACATACTCTTCTCACAGTGTTACTTTTATTTGGTCAGTAGGATCTTCTATATAACACTCATGTTTTTTCAGTGTTCTGTTTGGGTACACCACTGTTTTGGGAGAGGCGAGGTGCACAACTAACAAGAGGTAGTGTCTCCAAGGGATTGTATGGTTGTGATGGCATCGAGCTGCTTGTATTGAAATGTCAACTATGTAGGATCTGTTATTGGCAGTACATCTGTACTCCTCGAAGTACAGATAGCTTCTGTGTTGTATTTGTTGCTGGTTGAGTATATCTTTATAATAATGGTTGAAGACCTGACATGTCATCAGGACTTATCTTTTTGGCAAATACAGATGAATGGCGAACAGACATTTGAGCAACTGCCTGTTGAAGCTTAGTAAGTCACTTATTATTGTAGTTGGCAACTTCTGTATTGCTGTAGTACAACCCAGTTGCATCCGCAAATTCATCTAAGTTGACTTCAAAATGCTGGCAATGTTTTTTACCAATTTTACTCAGTCACTAGTCTCAGTCTAGTGAGGGAGATCTTGTGCATTAGTAACACCACCTCTCCCCCAATGTCCCCAGTGGTCTTTAGTCATAGTATCCCCCTGCGTTAGGAAAAAGAGGAGATATGCATGGGGCTATACCAAAAGCAAAAATTGGAAATGCTTAACTCATCTGAAGCAGTGCCATTGTGATATACCATGGTTTTTTCCTGTTTGAGGCAGGGCGGCATCATAATTGCCACCCATCCTTCCATCTACACATTGTTTGTTTAATATCTCTAGGCATACCTTGTTAATTGTCTCCTGAAGATCAACATCAGGCGTGTCTTCAGCAGTGATGAGCTTTTCAGCTTCTACTACAGAACCACTAGCTATGTACTTGGCAATAGCAGGTGCAAGGCCTGCCAAACCAGGCCCATCTTTCAAGATACTATGGGCTAGCAACTTGCCTACCATCTGGTAGCACCCACTTGTCAAAGCATCCATGTTGCAGAGTGGTACATGATGTCCATATTCACCAGTGAATTAGGAAAAGCGATACAATTCATCAACTCTGAACACGGATCGTATGGCACAGTAGAAGTACTCTTTTGTTGGACCCCCTGCATCAGCTGAAATCTCACCCTGAAAATTGACATCCACAGACTTCCTTGTGTTCATTTGAGGTTTTTATAGATTCGCAAGAATTGCTGCAACATCAACCTGTGCATACGATTCAAGGTGATAAATTGTGTTCCACTGCTATCTGTAATTTGTTTAAACTTGTTGAGGATCTTATTTGGACTTCTCTTGTCACCAAAGTCAAGCTCATCGCTTATCATACCTTTCTTTCCAACTAGAATTAAAGCAAAACTATCATTAACTCTTGGATATGGAGTCAAGTTACATGACTATTGGTGGTCTCCACATGTTATCATGTTACACCTGTAATTAGTCTGTAGTATCGTTGTCCTTTTTACTCATGTAAATTCAAGATAATTCACCGAAGGTGCGATTTTGTATTATAATAAACCATTATTATTATTATTATTATTATTACTATTACTATTATTATTATTACTATTATTATTATTATTATTATTATTACACCTCCTTGCCTTGTAGGTAGCCTTGTTAATTTGGTAGTTGTCTGTGGACTTGTTTTCCTATGGACATTTAAGTTTTATTTGAAATTTTTGTATAGAACGAAAGATGTGCAGTTCCTACACCTACACTGAATAAACCACATATATATATGCGGGTGACAGTCCTGCCAGCACACGCTCAGACATTTAATGCAACTCTACTTCAACAATGTAAATTCTATTCTCCATGATAAGGTTATTAAAATTTTAAGGTTAAAATTTGATAAAACTGAACTAAGGTAACGCTGAGAATATATACAAGCATAGAACAAAAGCTAAAACTACGTGCCTACCTTGGGGAACAGGATTAAATAGAAAGAATATACTTGTTTGTTCAGGCTTAGTTTTAGATTTGCAATGTTGCTATCCACCTCCCATTCTGTGAGAAAAACGAGAAAGAAACTAGGACACTTATCAACAAAATAACATTTTACACCCAAGGACAATTGAAATTTAGAATTGTGTGGGTAACACGCCAACTCCTGTTCTGTTTTCAAGCTGAAGGACAAATTGAAACACAATGCAAATGTCATTTACCATGGTATGTGCGTCTTATACGGTATTAGCTACGTTGGTGAAACAATAAGAAATTTCCAAATCCAGAAAGAAGAACACGAGGATGAAACACAATTCGGAGCCAGCACCTCACCAAGCGAGAAATCAAGAGCACTCATTTGAATGGAAACTTTTAACCTCAGCGAAATCTTAGAGAAAGCATAGAACACTGGAAGCCACTTATGCTCTATACTGACCCAGTAGTAGGTCCAGGGGGGGCTGTGCCCCCCCCCCTTTTGAATTGGACCAAAACATTTTATGGGTGCTGAGTTGAAATTTTTTAATAATTGTTTATAAAAACACTTATCACTGTCAACGTTATTTATGGCTTAAGTGTAGATGCATAATTTTTAAAAATTTCCGGGGGAGCATGCCCCCGGACTCCCTAGAATCTCGCTCGTGTCTACAGCAGTTGCACAAAGGCAGCTCGTGCCTGTGGTGTTCACTCGGCCAGGCCCCCCCCCTTTCAAAATTCCTTGAACCGCCCCTGCATCTAGTGCTGCCTCTTTCACCAATTTAACTGAACTCACTTCGGCTTTGTCCTCAGTCTTCTCTTTGACCTGAAAGTTAAAATGAAATTGGCGTTTGTTGTCTTTAAACTTCCATTCATGGTTGTCGTCCAGGCTCTCGCACTTTCTCTTCAGTGAGCGAATTTCCTCACAGAGTTGAAGCATTTGTGTGTTGTTTTCCTTTTCTGCTGTAATAAGCTTCTGTGCCCAGGATGGAGTTCTTTTGTCCCGATCAGTGGCTTGATGATCAGTGACAGTGTGTGCGATTTCATGTTGTGACTCACAGCCAGAAGGAGAACTTGACTCATCGGTGGCTAGGCCACAAATATCTTGTTCAGACATCTCATTCATTGACTCCCTCTCAGAAATTTCATTATCGAACACTCCTCTGAATTCGTTAAATACTTCCTCGATACTCTTGCCTGCTGCAGATTTACTCCTGGTAACAGGGCCTGAATAAGAGTTTGATTTCCTACTACAGTGTTTGGGAGCCATATCAACTAAAGTTTCTTAATGCTGAGAGAACTACGAATGAATAACAATTCTCTTGATCCTGAATAACGCTTGCATATTTTCCCACCAAAATCCTCTGTCCAAATATGGGGGGAATAATCCTGAGGGGATAACAACTTCTGGTTGCGGATTAGGAACTATTTTCTCTTTTCCTTCATAGTTTCACTTCGTTACACATATTCATCCAAAGAGAAACTCTTTTCTTCATGGAACTGACAGAATACAAACATCCCACCTCCCTGTGGCCAATCTATTGGACAATTATCACCCCCATGATCACCAACGTAGTTACTTGCCGTAGTTTGTGCTGCGAGTTGTCCCAATGCTAGTGTGGTTGGCATTCGCATTTCGTTTTTCCTTTTGCAATTCTTTGCAGTGATACATTCAATTTTTCCGTTTTGGATAGTTATCCAGGTTCACTTAACCCTTTTCCTACTGACCCTGCCCAAATGTAAACCAGTCTCATTTCCTAGGCCAATCGAGAGACAGTAACAATTTCTACTCCAAACCAAAACATCCATGCTCAGTAGAATTCTAGAGAAGCTACTGCAACCAAACACACAGAAATGAATGAACAAATAGTTATTTAATGAAAATATGTAGAAAAACATCAATGAAACATCTTTGAGCCAAAATAATTGGCAGCTGAAATTACAGCTTTCAAACAAATTTGAATTTGCCGCCATTACACAGACAACATTTCATTGGTACATCGGTAAAATAGAATATTTGTGGCAGTTCATTGGCAAAGTTCAACTGTAGTAAACATCAAAATAAACTGCAATCATTCATATTGTGTCTCTGTAATGTATAAATTGCAAAAATAGACGTGTTTGCAAGCGGAGACAATGCTCAAAAGTCAAGCGGTGTGGAACCGAAGGATGCACGGATCCTGGCACAATGCAACACCGCACTGCATGCACTCGTACACTGTTTCCTTTGCTTTGCTGCTCGCCGTCTTTCATCTTTCTTACACTGCACACATTGTTTCTTTCTCCCGTTGTCTTGTCTTCTAGTGCAATAATGACCCGCGGCATTCTCAGCAGTTACAGGAACAACAGCATCCACTCAAAGGGAATGCTTTCTGTTGTTGCTGCGACTAGAATAACCACCAATCAATTGCTTTGCCAATGCAAGGCAAAAATCACAGACTGTGTATCGCCCCTGCCGCTGAGTGTTTTCTTTGTCAAGGATAAAAGAATTGCTCAGAAGAACCTCGAACACAAACCAGAATAAATATTTGTACCACTTGTGGGAACTGAGACCAATGCCATAGTATGATTGAAGCTGATCGGCATGGTCGACTACCCCCATGTGCTTGTTGTACTTAACAACAGCTTTCGGCTTTTCCACTTGCATAATTTCTCTGTTCTGTTTTCTCCTTTCTTTCACAACTGGTGGCTCGGTTGGGTCAATGTTCGTCGATAGTAGATTGACATCCCATTTGTCGTACCACTTGGTGAAGACCAGGTTGTTTTTCTGCGCACAAACAATCTCGCCACTTTTCTTGAGATTTCGTTTTGAACATGGCGGCAGTCCTTTGCAGTTTGGCCGGACGGTCGAGCAAGCATAGGTCTTGTGAGCCAGCAAATCTTGGAGTAACTTCGGTGAAGAGAGGAAGTTGTCAAAATAGATGTGACGATTTGTTTCATAGAATGGACTGATTAGGCCAGTCACCACATTATAACCGAGGCCATTTGCATGAACTCTTCCTTCTTTCCGAGATGTACTTTGTGATTCAGCGCGAATCCATTCTTTGCATCAGCCGCGAGCCAGACTTTAATCCCGTACTTTGTAGGTTTCGCTGGCATATATTGACGAAATGCCAAACGTCCCCTAAACGAGCAACTTCTTGTTGAAATAATCCAACACTGGCCTGATCTTGTACAGGCGGTCGAAATTTGGTTTGCCACGCTGGGGAGCAACAGCTGAATCAATGCAGTACAGGAATCAGCTGAGGTTTTCGAACTGATTCTTCATCATAACCTTCTTGACACTCTTGTTCCCTAAACAGGGATTGCTTGACCAGTAATCGGCGACAGATGGAAGTGAATTTATACCCATAATAATGCTCGCTCCGAGGAAAGCTTTCATCTCTGTGGTTGTTGTGTCTTTCCAGTATATTTTCCGTTGTGGATTTTCCGTGACCTTTTGCTGTGCATAACAATTTTGGCCGCTAACTGCTCATCGAAAAGAACAGTAAACACGTCCAGCTCGCTGGCATCATTAGGAAAGGGAAATGTTTTGCCTGTGGACAAAGACGAATCAAACTCCTCAACAACAGTTTCATCAAGTTGTTGTGTCCACTCCTGGTCGACTAGTTCATCTTCGCTGGCACCATTTTCATCGTTTTCCTCTTCATTTTCACTCTCTGGGTCTGAAATTTCAAATCCATTAAATTCTATATCTCATTCCGAGTCTGAATTGCCAAAAACATCTCTAAATACCTCTTCACTTACGGTCATTGGCGCAGCAACAAATGCTGAGGCTGACGCCATGATGGCATTCGCGAATAAAATTTTTCAAACTCACGTGCTCGCTTCATGAATTCAGTAATTTATGCGCACTACCTGTCATTTGATTAGCCAATGCATAGTAGTTTATTCTGAAACAATAGGAAACAAACTACTCCTGACTGGGGTACACTAGAGTGCGTTTTTGTACTCGGGCGGTACAAGGCAGTGTAGGAAATTATAATAGTTTTTTATAGGGCGGTGTAGTAGGGAAAAGGTTAAGGTTTCCCCAGATTCCGTCATCATATTTTATAATCACACGCTGATAAACAAACAGTGAAGCATGTCCGTCAATAAATTATAAATGCAAACCCCACATTGCATTTACAAGTCGATACACACAGTTCAAATGATCGATAAATCCCATCTTTTCACACATGTCGATAAAGAAACACATGTTTTCCACAATGTCAAGTAAGTCCAGTAGCAAACACACGTCAATAATCCAATATTTTCCAAAAATGAATCCTATAAAATTATGCACAAGCTGATAAACTTTTCCACCACAAGTCGATCCAGTAAACACTGACATTCGCCAATCATAAATCCAATCCTTGGGTCATTGTTCAATGAATCCAGTTCTGAAGGACCAATTTGTTTCATGCAGATGGTCTCTAAAATCCAAGTTCCAAACCTTCAAAACTAAACGAAATTAGTCATACAAACTTTCGAAAACCCTTTCTGAAAAAATACAAGTCTGATCGAATGTGCATTACCGCGTGTTCCATGTTCCAATGTTTTGCATGCACTGAAATGTTTGTACTGCTGACCAGGTTTTAATGCGGTTGCACATCAATTTCAAATGTAAATAAACAATAATATTAACAGAACTAAAAACAAGTCTCAATATCAAGTACTATTAAATGCTATGCTGATGCCCTGCTGTGTCCCGGGAGGGGGAGAGAGGTGCGAGGGTTTATTTATTTATTTATTTTCCAATACAGTAACCCCTGCCAGGAGGATTATTTACTGGGTGCAGTAATCATAAATCAACAATCATTAACAAAAATCATAAACAATCATAAACAAAATAAAATAACAAGAATATAATTAGAAGAATGTGGCGTGATTTGCTTGAGAGATATTGTTTCTGAATTGAACTGGATTTGGAGAGTGAACATCTTGCGGAAGAGCATTCCACTGAGTAACAGTTCTTGGAAAAGGACAGTCTGTGTGAAGTTGTAGAAGTTGAGATTGGGACAAAGGAGTGGGTATGTACATTTCTGGTTTTGTGGGTTGGATGACACAATTTGTAGCATGGTCAACTGCAACAGGGTTGTTTGCGATATTATGCAACAGTGTTAGACGGGCATCTACCCTTCGTTGTTTGAATGTTCTCCAGTGAAGCTCCTGACACATTTCTGTGACGGATGATAGCGCGACAGTGCCCATCTGACTGTTCGGTATTGGACCATTGTGATTTGATGTAAGCCATTTTATTGACTGGTGCATAACAAGAATGGTGGCTACTGAACTTTTCCATTTTTGAAAGTAGAAGTTTTAGGACATGCAAAGGATTATGAAGATAATCAATTTCTTTAATAATCTTTGTGATCTATACAATCTACGTGATAATCTATGTGATCTACTGTATGATCTCTATATAATTATGTAGACATTTTTATATAGAAAGCAACAGACCCACTTATAGGACATTGATACAGTTTTCTAATCCTTTACCAAGCTAGAAAACATCAAAACTAGGTAACAGTAAAGGCATTTGTGCATTGTGGTTGCTACTAAATAGGCTAGCAGTTAAAAAAAAATGTCACAGCGCACGCAATGGTGCCAAGGAAACAGTACGGCTTGCGAATTGGACATGGAAATGGCTTTTTGTAACTCTTTGTTTATAGGTGAAAAGCAACTGTTCAAAGTACTTCATACCATGTTTAATGAAACGTAAAGGTTTTGTAAGCGTCGAGCTCATGATGGACAAATGAATTTTATTATTTATAATATAAAAGATAAAATAAGTAAGTCTGTTTATTTATATAGGTACTGAGATTTACTTACAGTAAGGTCAGTAAGTAAATATGATACGGAGATTCCAACAACCAATCAGAAGGGCAAATGATTAGTTTTGCTAATGACAAAGTGTCATTCATCCAATGAGCAATGCGAACAATGAAATTTCACTAGTGAAGCACATCGTATTGGAGAGTATGCTTTAATGGACTGAATAGCGAGATTAAATTCCCGTTCTTTTCAAAGTTGCAAACAAAAAACAAAAACAAAAAAAATGCCAAATATTGTTATTAGAAAACTTGTTTCAGAATTGCACTGACCAACAAGAAAATAAAAAGATTAATATGAGTAATTGCTGTTTATCGGTTAGTTTTGCAAGTTTACGAAACTGAGCAGAGCATTCAACTTTTGCAAATCTCTGGCAGTATGTGTTGAAAACATTTGAAAGAAAAAGCTTCACACTAACAGTATGGAAAACAGTATGGAATATTGTTTGAAAAAGCTTTCTAAAGAGGAAAGGAAAAAGAAACAAAACCAACACATTATTGGTTGTAGAGGTCAGTGCAAAACACAAAGGTCGGAACTCGGAAATTGTTTATTGAGAAACTTGGTTTGAACATTTAGTCTGAAAGTCTTCTTTAATACCCTTTGCTCATTAAAATATTAGAACAAAATAGCAATCAGTATTTGTGGTTTTTGGTGCAAGGAGAAACACGTCTTTCATAGAAGAGATGTAAACCAACTAAAGAATAAAGTCACCCGACAACTGAAAAAATATAAAATTACAAAAAGGCATTGATAAACTTCAGCTCTCTGAATGTAGCACTACACACTAAATTACTGGGTTTTGAGTAATAATGTAGATAAATTATATTAACATTTCTTATGTGCGTATGTGCATATGTCCATATATTTGTATGCACGTGTGTATCCGTGTCTGTGTGTATACATGTGTATATGTATGCATGGATGTGTGCATGAATTTTATGTCTTTTTTATTTTATAATTTAGCTGAATATTATGTCAATTATTTGTTCCTGATATTTCTTGCAGATGGTGATGAACTGATGAATATATTTAGGTCATTAAAAGCAGATGTCATGAACTGCATTACTGGTACTTTTGCCAGTTGTGGACTTCAATTCAACACTGGTATAGTGTTTGGAGCAGTTTGACAAAAACTGAAATGTTAAAGTACTGTAAATTGACATGAAGAAAGACTTTAAAGAACTGCACCTGCTTAGCTATGTGGAGAGACAAGCTTTTCTGCTGTTTTTCTGTCTCTTTCTCCAAGTTTTTCTTGGATTTTTTGGCTTCTGTGGCCTATTAAAGTTGTAATTTTAAATATTGAATCCCAAACTGAGGAATAGAGTCAGATCTATAGTACAATTTGTTTAGCAAAATTATTACTGGCATCATACTTATACTACAATTTTGCAGTATGGCAATATTATATATTAATAATATGTGTATATCTTTATTAAGTTACATTGCTGTTTCAGTTCCTGTTTGTCAAGAGCTGTGAGTGACAGCAATGTTGTCATGATCATTTTAGGTGAGATTCTTGCCTGTACGTATTTTCCAAACAACAATTTTGTAGCTGACTGAGCAATTTGCAGATGGTTCACATGAAATCTATGAAGTCACTGAGGAAAAGCCAGGATACTGAATATTCATATCCGATTATTCATTTTAGGTTTTTTTCAGTATCAGATTTAATAAATTTTGATTAAAACATCGCGAAACCTTTTAGACGTTTTCGTGATAGCATTTTCAAGGTCTGATCAGATGTATGGAAAAAGGGTTGAGTCGTTTTGGGATTAGTATATGTGATGCTTTTTATTAAATTTCACTAGTTTATTCAACAACATACGAATGTATAATCTTTCTTTCCTATACCAGGCATCTTTGTTGCCCATAGTTGGGAAATGTACATCCGATGTATGGAAAAACTGAAGCGCTCGTTTCGAGTTTACTGTTTGCGAGGAGTACCAGTGATGCTTTTTATCAACTTTTAAGGCGAATAACGAAATATTCAACGAAATGTGAATGCACAATCATCCTTTCCTCTACCACTGGCTTCTTTTCTGCCCATAGTTGGAAAATATAGATCAGATGTGTGGGAAAAGGTTTCGTTTTGGGTTAATATTTGCTAATGGTGCTGCTTTTTATCAGAATTTAAAAGTTTATTTAACAAGATATGCACATACGATCATTCTTTCGTCAACCACTACCAGGGCAGGCATAAGGTATTTGTGAGTATTGATGCTTTTTTGTTAAATTTTAAAAGTTTATTCAGCAAAATATGAATGTACGATCATTCTTTCTTCTGCCAGGCATCTTTTCTGATCAGAGTTGGGAAATATAGATAAAGGAACGTACATCGTTCTTGATTACGGTTTCTGTAGTTCATTTCTTGGCTCACGCAAAGCTAGAGCCAGGATGTCGAGGGTGCCTTTTTTTAACAAATACAATACAATGTTTGTTTAGTCTTCGTTATTACGATAAGTCATTATTGTCGTGTATATATCAACGGAATTGTACATAACCTCATCTAGTTTTTATGATAATAGCATCAACTGGTTGATTATTACCTTGAATTTTGGTAAAAACGACGGGATAAATGGCACTGTTGCACCATTGATACCCAAAGGTGTTTTTGTCGAATGACAGGTCATCCAGTGTGACCTGCCCAGCCTTGTCAAGAAAAATTAGCAGTTCATTTCTCAGGTCTTCTCTATAAATCAACATCTTCTTCTTATCCTGAAAAAGCACCGTTCCAACACTTTCGTCGTCATGATAATTTGCTGCAAGAGAATAGTACCGGTTGGACCATGATAAGTAGATGATGTTTTAGAAAAAAAATTGCGAAAACAATGATAAGAGCAAAACGTTGATACTTACTATCAAATCCCTCTGTAAAAGTCCTATTGGGGACTGATTTCCTCTTGCTCGTAATTAGATTTAGTCAACTCACTTTGTTTGGCAACAAGTCTAGTCAGCAAAGAGCGAGAAGTGCAGTTCTTAAAAAATTTGAGAAAGCACGATGCGCATTTGTACAGAAAGCCGGTTAGCTATTAATAAGGCACTCTGCCATTGGACAATATCGATAGTATTGATAGGTGTTTGCAAGCCATGATAGGTCAGTTGCTAGTGGCGCGAAATTGAACTATGATTGACATTTTCCCCTTGTCCGTTTAAGTCTTTAATGAGACCGTTACAACCTTTTGTACAAAACCTTTCTGCTGTTTTGGTATCATGCAATAATGGATGAAGAGCAGAACCGCCTAGCATGGCTAACCTCTCCAACTTGAGAGGTTCCAACACGAACAAAGAGACGACATTCTCAGTTGTTGAATGCTCAGTCCAAAAAGAAATCGGCTGCGTGTGCATCGCTCGAATACAAAGAAGATGGCTTATCAGATTTAAGGTCTTTATCAACTGCCAGTGAGTTCTCGGAAAATGACGATACTTTGTCACCACTCTCGCCCCTATCGTCAACATCCAATACACTGTCATTGACAGATTTGAGCTCTGACATAGAAGATACGAGTGTTTAGAATGCTTGTTACTCGTGTTATATTGTACTAATATCTTCACCCAGTATTCAATAATTATGACATGATCCATCTCTTGTTCTGTTTAAAGATATTTTGAGTGTAGTGCTATCGACAGGGAGGCAAAACAATTTCTGACCTCTCTTAAAAAGGAGATTTGTAAGTAGTTAAGATCAGAATTTAGTATACAAGCTGACTTCGCTCGAAAGGGAAAAAAGCAAATAATCAAAAGATTTTCGTAAATGGGAAATGAAGAAATAAGGCCCGATAATCTGGAAGAGGTGATATTTGATCAGCATGCAGGGTCCAGTTGTTCAAAATCCGATTAAACTAATCTGCGATTAGGCCTAACTTTAGATTAGATTTCTTTACCACTGATGAATTATTTGATGGCGTAGGAACTGTTGTTCAAACT
>JANVCK010011236.1:0-13626 GCA_026546655.1 Epizoanthus illoricatus | reverse complement strand
CCCCCCCCCCCCCCCCCCCCAAAGCCAAAACATTTAAAGGAATCTATGGACCAAAACTACATAAAAACCAAGGGCAAACTATTCCCCCATACAGACCGAACAAACAAGGTTATCAAGATTTTTGTTAAATTGTTTTTTCTCTTGCATAAGAAATGTTTGCAAAACAAACAATCGAGTTGCCAGTCCACAAGTCCATATAGCGAAAAGTCTATACAGTAAAATACAGACCTAGTTTTCAACCAGTCACAACACAGGGATTTAGTTACAGACCTGAGAATCCAGCTTGCCATATATATATAATAAATTATTTTATATACATTAATAAATAGGGCATATATTGACTGTATGGTTTCCTGATGTGCAAATTTGAATGTTCAGTGTGTATAAAATTATGTTAGTACAATTAATTATTTCTATTACTGGACATCATAGACAAGAATTGTGACAAGACTCATAAATGGAATTTTATGTCAATTGTACATACATGTACATCAATTCATGAATGGGGTAGGGTTCTACTTCTTTACAGATGTTCGAACAGGGTCAGAGTTTGAGAGCCTGGGTGGCACCCCTCACCCTCCCCCCCCCCAAAAAAAAAGTCAAACGTTTGGTAGTTACTCCTTCCTCAGAGCCCAGAGTGACTCAGATACATGTAAGCACAAAGATTGTTTTTCTTTTTTAACAGAAAGTGAATTCAAAGTTCAAATTAAAAGAAATAAACATGATTGAGAAAATGATGTGCATTTAAGAATTATTTTTTGTTATTTTCTGTAATAGGATCTGTGTCAGCTGACTAATGGGGAACAGCCATACTGGCTAAGTGGGATCATGGAGATGAACAGGACATTTGGCCTGGAGCTTCTGGAGTCAGTTTTGAGAGCCTACCCAAATATTTTCCTGAAGGTATTGTGTGAGAGTTAAGATACTTGAACTGGAGAAGAGAGCCATCTCAATCATTTATACAAAACTTCTTTGATTATCTTACATACTTACTAAAGGTATCAAATATTACAATGTAAATCACTCTGTAATCACCACGAAGAAATATGCAAGTCACTTTTCAGTGTTGTCATTAAAGTCTGGTTTCCATATTTATAATCACTGGGATCGCTGAAAAGCAGATTTTACAAAGCAATTACATGTACCATGACTGCCATGTAGCTTGAAATAAACATCAGCACAACTACTACAATATTAGACAGTAACACCATGACGTAGGAGCAAATTGGGCAAATTTAGTGGCAAACTGCCACTTACCCCCCCCCCCCATTAATTACATTCCCACCCAAACCCCCAGACTCACCTACGAAACTTGTGCTTACATGTACATGCAGTTACTTATGTATCTAATAAATAGTCCCCCTTCCCCATCTCATATCAGCTCTGTCATACCTGACTATGACATCTATAATAGGTGCTGCAAATTTTTAAACGTAGTAAATGTTATTGTTATTTCAGTCTATCACTAAGTAGTATTATTATTGTTGTTATACACTAATTATATTGTTATTGTTGGATTGTTGGTAATTGGGGTATATATATTGTTTTGAATTCAGCATCCAGAGTTCAGTTTTCTGTTGAAGGAGAGAGTATGCCCACTGATTATAAAGCTGTTCTCACCAAGCATCAAACATCGACATACCTCACAGCCACTGGAGAAACCAATTTACCCTGTGGCTATGAGACTCTTGCGTATTGTCGCTGTCCTTATTGAGCAATTTTATACTTTACTAGTAAGTATGACATGATTCTATGTGTATGTGTACATGTACATGTACCTACTCTTGTTCTCTTCAGTTCTGAACAATTATACTCACACTGAGTGTGAGGTCCATGGGTACATGTGCCATTTTTTCACCTCCTTATGGATCAAGCATAATAAGCAAGTAAACCATGAAAAGGGAGAAAAAAAAGGTTCCATAAATTACTGTATGGAACAGACTAAGCTAGCAGTGTTAACATATAAGAGGTTTGTTATAATTATAAATGGTGTTTTACACATTTTCTGTGCAAGGCAGGAAATGGTTTCAATATTTTAGCAGATGTCTAAAAACCAGTGCAAGTGACTGTTTTTCCCATCAAACAAGACAAAACAGTCTTTGTAATACTGCTTGACAGTCTGTACCATAGATTATGGTACTAAGATTGGCCAATCAGCACACATGAATTTAGCAAACCATATAATTAATCATTACGTCTTCAACGTGGACAAAAGTGGCTTTTGATCGTACCCGACTCAGTGAGTCGAGTTCATTTCGTATTCATATATGCTGTTGCTATGCAATGGTAATGCAAGTTTGTGTTCGTGGAGAGCAAAAGATCAAAAGAGCATTTGAGCGATTGAAAACTAGTAGATGATTCGAGATAACAAGTTAAATTTATTGTCACTACAATAAGCTGTACATTGAGTAACTTCATATCAATCAATAGTTTTAGTTTTCTTAACGATCAACTGGAATGGGAAGGGAGTGGAGAGTAGAAAGTACTTCGACTGCACGGGATCGGGAAGATGATCGCAACTTGCAGTTTCGACAACGAGTACGAGTAATCTTAGGCCCGTGGCCATCGAAACTAATGATTTAGAACTTTTCGAGTGCAAGAAATATGATGAGAATTTGACTTCAAAACACATATGGACAAGAATGGATATAAGTTAAATGACAAACTATTGGAGGAACGCGAACAAGGCGAGTGGCCATTTTGATTTTGTTTTGTTGTTGTGTGCACGTGTTTTCGCAGCTGAGCTTCCGTAGTTCTTGAAACCGTTCTTGTTTTCTACCAAGTTTCTTCGTGAGTTATGTAAAAACAACAAGTTTATTATTGTGAATGTTTATAATGTTGTGGGCCCTAACTTATATCAGTTATATCGGCTGGATCAGTGATATTCAATTGCAGCTTTGCCAGTTCATGTCCAAGGCGGAAATGTCACATGCACCTTCCACGATCTTGTCTACGGTACAAGGGCTCCAGATTCCCAAGACTTCTGTATCATCCTTTTTCTCGGCAACAGAGATATTTTCAAACATTTTGGAAGATTTGAAGCCCTGTAAAACACGATCTTTTCCACTCAACTTTGCAATTAAAAAGGACGCAGGCTCCTCCAACTTCAGTCCAACACTTGATCAACAGAAAATCAACAACCAATCAGAGTCATTTCTGAAACAATGAACATGTCCACCCACAGTTCAAATACCAGCAGATGATGCCATTAGCGAAAGACCCATTTTGTCCATGGTGAAGACATAATGAGTGACACTGAGCAAATTTGACAATTAAACATTGTGTTTGTCTTCCAAGGGCAGAGTGCCTATTCTGCAGGCTACTAGCTTTATACACTAACAGAATAAAATAACTTTCAGTGTCTGTGGGAGACATGGTCTCCTAGTGGTTAAAGATTGAGTTATTCCATTCCATTCAAACAGATCATTTGGCTTTTTCAATACATACATGTACACGTACTTGATGGAAGTAGATTTTTGCTTAACTTTTTACTCTATCTGTGGTACATACACTCTATGACAGTTCACATCAGTGTCAGAACACAAAATACAGTCTGAGTTACATTCGCTAAAATTTGTAAGACTTCCTCTCAGTTAATTTGTCTTCACATTAATTTAAAATAAATTATTGAAAATATATATCATACACGTATACTCAGCCTGACAGATAATTGTTATAAATATATATAAATGTTATTTTTCTCGTATCTTTGCAGGTAACAGAATGTGAGATTTTCCTTTCAATTCTTGTAAAATTCTTGGATTGCGACAAGCCTTTGTGGCAGCGAGCTCTTGCATTAGAGGTTCTCCATACATTAACAGTCCAACCAGCCTTACTGCGGTAAGTCATGAGATGATTGATGATTGTCCATACCTGTAGACACTGTACAGAATGTCAGATAGACAGATACAGTGTGCATGTAGTCACAGATGTGTACTTAAGGGCTTTAAGGTAAGTATCAATAAAGAGAGTCTACATGTACAATGAAGAAAGAGAATTTTGTTAATAAGTAGTCTACAATTTATAAATATAGGAAAAATGAAATTTAAGATAAGAGCAAGATTGTTTAGAAATAATGTAAAAGTGAAGACTTCTATGTGACTTGTATGCAGCAAAAAGACATGTAGTGTATGACTATAATCATGAATCATGCATGAGGTATTGACCAGGTTATTTGCATCTCATGTACCCCGTGCACTTTTCTGTGTACATTTTACAATAAGACAGCAAATAAATTGTAAAATATACATGTTCATGTACCAAGAACTTCCGATATTGAGCACCCTCAAAAAAGCCCAAGAATTTCAGATGCAATTTAAATACTTCCAAACACACACACACCTGATACTAGTCCCATGGGCTTATAATAAATATTTATATATAGTACGGTAATTATTTGATACAGAGTTCTCAAGTCTCGTGCATTCTCACACATTCTGATGTCATCTCATGCTCTCACACCAAGACACATTGTACATTTCTCACATGTTCTGAGCTTTCAGTCCAAAATAATGATTTCAATGGACCTGTTCAACCTTTACATGGTATCCCAGAATATGTCGGAATGCATGATTTGACATCTAGGTTTTAAAAAATTTCCTGGGGAGCATGCCCCCTTATAGTAGAAAAATTTCACTCTTTGAGAAAATCTAAACTTGAGAGTTCTATAATAAAATATTTTAAAGATGAAATTAATTCCTTCCAATAATAACCCCCCACCCCAGGACAATATGACTATGTCCACATTATCAGTACGGTATACCAGTTAATTAAATTTAATAATTATCCCACTCTAAAGCAAATAATATATAGCTAGTATTTTTCTATAGTACATGTATTTTAACCATAATATACATTGTTCTTTTTATTTATGCAGTTCATTCTGTCAGTTCTATGACATGCAGGAGCACTCAACGAAGATCTTTCATGACATCATCAATGCCTTAGCAAGCTTCACCCAGTCAATGTTCACTAGCACCAGCTCTGGTCACAACGCTGGCCAAACAACCTCACCCACATCTACAATGAACACCATTACCACCGCCGCCACGGCTCCCTCCCCGTCGGTAGTGGCACTAAGTGCAATGGGCGGAGTCAGTCCACAGCCAGGTTTCACGTACAGGGGAGTGTGGATTCCTCTTAGTGTCATGCCAGTGACTGGACAAGCCAAACCTGTTTAGTAAGTGTCATATGTAGCGCAGACAAGTCTGTGACATTAAGAAGCTTTAAAAGGGCAGTAAGAACAATGTATTTCTTTTAGCATTGCAATATTGGTTTGGAACAAGTCTGGAACAGTCTGGAACTTTAAATACAAAAATCTGTACAAACCCAAAAACTAGTTTCTCTATGCTTTTCTTTATGTAGGATCTCTCTGAAAATCACATAATGTGAGAGAACTCCTTCTCTAGATATTATTAACCCTAAAACATAAACCGAAAATCATAATACGAACGTTCAATAGGGGGTCATTTTTACCCCCCCCATGATTTTCGAAATGGTTGAGAATTATGGAAAGCCATGTGGCATGCAAGCAACCCACTCTTTACTAATTAATTTCCATGGCAACAGTTGCTAATTAATTAATTACTGTTGCTATGGTAACAGCTGTTCCAAAACATGTGTCACTGCCATTTTGGCCACCATCTTAGATTTTTCATTTTTTAAATTTTTTGCTAATTTTCAGCAAAACAGTTGAAAACAGATAGAAAACATTGTTTTGTGGGTACAAACCACAAAATAAATGGTAAAAACTACAAAAATCTGAATTTAAACACGTTTTTCCAGAAAAATTGCTGTTTCTGAATGTAAAACATAATTTGCATATTTTGGCATAAATTATGCATGCTAACATCATCTAATTAGTGTCAAAATATGTCGTATTTATCTGACTAGTTACAGGTACTGAAAACCGTATGGCAATAGCTTTAAAGGCAAAAAAGGTAGGCCCGAAAACTTAAGGGGGGGTCATTTTGCCCCCCCCCCTTCCTTATACATGTGTTTAAGGGTTAAATAAATAAATATAGATACATGTTGATTTTAATAATTTCCTGGGGCTGGTCATTCTAGTTTGGATCAATCTGAGAGGGCAGAGTCACCATCAGTTGCAGAAGGATACACGTTAAGCATAGCATTTGCCTGTATGCTGGAAATTGTGAAGAGCCTTGATACACTGGTGCAAGTCTTCCATCAGCCAGTACAAATGGATAAGGTTGAAGGCTGGATTGAGCCTGGACCTGTTCGGGCAACAGATGAGAATTCCACTGGGGTGGGTACTGATTTCATCAAGGCAACAGCAAAAGATGTGGAAAATGAAAATGGTAGGTGTTTACCAGCTAGAGGATGGGGTAGGGTGCTAATCATGTATGTGTAGTGAATAACTGCAGTAAAAGAATTATGGATCTCAGAAAGTTTTGGTCCCATCTTGAAATCTCAGAACTTTAGCCTAGCACAGTACTTGTGTAGTACAACATGATGCAGAGGGATTGTTGACATGTTTCTCCTTAAATATTTAGCAAATTACAAGGAGGTTTGTCAGGAGATGGTCAGTGCATCATGGTGTGGAATTCTGGCATCACTATCACTGCTGTTAGAGGCAAGGTAAAGAAACCTGGACATTTCTTATCCCTTCTTTGTTGTTCAGTGTTTCTACTTTAACCCATGCAGTATGTTGGTGAATTATCCATTCTTGCCAATTCCCTGGGGAGCCTCCTCCACTGGCAACTCACAAGTTATTGTATATTTGGTATTTCTAGCAAGAATTATATTAAATAATGTCGAGTGAGGGTGAATGACTGCTAAGACAATTAAACTATTTAAAGATTAAAGATTTAATAATTTATGGCTGCTCTGTTTCTACATGTAAATGTCTATCGGCTACCTTCAAGTTGGAGATTTGAACTCCTTCAAGTGTTATTTGGCTATAATCAGAGTGCCTAACCATCCTGATTTCATCAGGAGTATCTTGATTTTGCTTGTGAATCACAAATTTCAGCATTTATGCTATCACGATAGGAAAAATCCTGATTAGGATCTGCTCCAACAAACAACAAGCCCAGGAAGATATTTTATCTTTACTGAAAAATTCTCATAATACAGGTCTACCATACAAAAAAAGAAATACTTAACTTTGACATCCAGGTGAACTCAAAGGTATGTGTATCTATAGTCATAAAAAAACTGCAAGAAATATCAAATAAAATCAAGAACTTTTGTTTATGGTTCAGGTTCTCTAAAACCTCTTCTTGAGCTCATCTCAGTGAATACATGTATGTCTGCAAGGAGTTGCAAAATGACAATCAATTTATCTAGCATGATTGACAGAATTGTCATCTGAGAGTGCCAGAAATGTGGGTGAACATTTTGGATCCATATTTCAAAATTTTCTGGGGGAGCATACTGCCAGACCCCTTCTAGAGACGCTTCTGCCTTTGAAATGCACAAAATGTCACCCTTTCATTAAATTTGAATTCATGAAACCCTACTAATAAATTGGCTTTCACTCAAAGTGTAATACCAGACAGATATTTATTTGTTTAATTTGTTTATCTATTTAGCAATGATGAGAGTGCAACAGAAATAATCCTCAAGTCTTACAAGTCATTTTCCAATTTGTGTGGATTGCTGGCCATGACCACACCTAGAGATGCATTCATCACTTCGCTATGCAAGTCTGCCTTGCCACCCCACTACACCCTGACTGTTGTCAACCCTCATTCAGGCACCGCCCAGGTCTCCTTTGTTCGACAGACCAGTGCTGGTGCCCAAACTACAGCAGATGGAGCTGGCAGTGGGAGCATTGGTACTGAGTCTGGCAGGTCATCTCCCAGCTTTGGGGCTGTTGTTACAGGAGTCCCCCTTGGTACAAGCCATGGTCCTGTGTCGGTTGGTATGCCTCATGTGTACTAGGCCACTAACAGCAAGTAATTTCTCATGTAAAGAGAGCAGCACTACACAAAAACATATTGGTCAGCAACGAGGGCAAGCCTGGTTAAAAGCTTCTGATGAATAATATTAAAAAAGATGATCATCACAAACTGTCTGAAATATCTCCGAAGGTCGAGAACATTCCTAAATTGAAAATTGAAAAATAACATATTCTTCCCCCCCCCAAACCCATATAAATACAGTAAATTTCTTTAATTATAATATTTTTTTATTTTTAAAATTTTTTGTGTGTAATTTTATTTTAAGACATGCAGTTTAGTCCTTGTTCACTGCAAGACATCTTTTTAATAAGTTATTATTATTGAAAATTATTGTTATTATAAATATTTTAATGGCAGTACCGATTCATTAGCCTACATTAACTTTAAAGTTAATTAATAATTAATTCTGATTATTGGTAACAGAAATTCTTGCTTGATGTAGTGATATTTTTTGCCTTTGACTAGTCCATTTTCTAATATCCACTCACCACATCCTTTATTATTATATTATAGACCATTTTGATTAACTTTATTGTAATAATTATAAAGCGCCTTCAATTTGAACTTTTGTATAAGACTGCTATATATTAAGTATTATGTTACATTAAATTAATTTATATTTTGCTTCTATAGCTGACTAGTAAGAACATTCAGTGTATGATGGCAATCCTCAGCCTGGCCCACTGTCATGGAGGAATACTGGGTACTGCCTGGCACATGGTACTCACCACACTACAGGTAAAGAGGTCTTATAATGTACATTGTACATACTTTAAGAGGACTGTAATGAAATACCATAAATGCCCAACATAAAGCCCCCTAGAAACTTTTTTCTTGGTTTACAGAGGTTATAATTAGTCATGGAAAGTCGTGGAATTTTGAGATGTAAGATCTGTGGCAACCCTGTCTCTTGAAAAGCTTGTGTTCACAACCTTGGTAGCTCCAAGACATCTCCTGAATGACTCATTGCCCTCTGTCAGCCATATATAGATTTGGCATTGCCTCTCCTATGCCCTTGCCCCCAAGCTATCCCGAAGACATTTCTCGTCCCAAAGGGTATCCCTAACGTTTACTTCCACTTGATATCTTCTGTGTGTACTGGTCGGTGTGAGATTGGTTTGTTTGTTTGGTTAGTTGGTTGGTTTTTGTTTTGAGGTTATGTTACCAATGGAATATTTGCCTCATTCTTCTCATGTATTCGCCATCTGATTTTTTCAGCACTTGACATGGATACTGGGTCTAAAGCCGTCAGCTGGAGGAACGCTCAAGGCAGTCCCTGCCAGTGAATCACCGAACTTGGTAAGTGTACTATCAGTCAAGCTTGTTTTTATCTGCTGAGAATGTTCAACTAAGACTTGGTATGTTGTTGGTCATGAGAGTGGAAGATTTTGTCTGACATTCTGAGTGCTGGCCCATGGTCAGAGCCGATAATTTGGTATGACTGGTTCAGCAAATTACCATTAGTAAGAAAATGACAGGGATGATGCAACAGAAACTATAAATCATGAAATTGTACCGAATGTTTTATTTGTAATTTACATCATCCTGTCATTAAAGTACTTGTCTCATGATAGAAGGCCGACATGGCTCAAGATCTGTTTCTAACCAATGTTCCACTGTCTGGTTTCACCGCCCCATATGAACTCAACCAATCCTAGATGTGCCAATTAAGTTGAAGCTCATTGATTGGTCAATATTTTTGAACAGCCGTAAGGTCCCTCTATTTGCGTGAGACATCTTCTACAACGGACAACAATATGCAGTTACTTGCGGGGTTATGTGTGCCTTTCTTATCAAAATATCATTACTTGGGGCAGTTCTAGAGGTGGGCTGCTGCTGTGCCCCCCCCCCCTTCTGCCCCAGATTACATCTCATCTGGTGCTTGAGCTAATAATTAGGCAATTCTAGATAGATTAGATTAGCTAAACAAAGTATGCAATACCTTTTCAGTAGCAAATTATTTTGTACATACCTGTTATTCATTAGCCAACATTTTGAATATACAAACATCTGTAAAGTTTGTCAATGATAAATTATATCATTTCAATTCTGTTTTTTTCATAATTCCATTACTATATCTCACCCAGGTCATCAGCCAAGCGATGATGGCAGAACTGCCTGTTCTAGCAGCCATTCTTTCAAGATTATTTGAAACTTCAAAGTAAGTTTTAACTTGCATTTATTCGTAAGCCTTGGCCAAGTGGACTCGCAAGTCAATACAAGTCCATGCAGGTTTGGAACTCAGTTGCATTCAATTTCCGTTTCATTTGGCCACCAACTTGGATGGACTTGCATTGACTTGGATCAACTTGCATCAACTTTGAATGTGCTCAAAATTAATTTTAATCAGTAATGAGATGAAGAGTGAATGCGAGTGAGTGCTTTATATAACCAAGGAACGTAGTAGTATCTCTTTCAGCATGCCTACTATGAGAATTAACAAACTGGACAGTTGCAAAAGTGTTATGATCAGTAAATATGTTATCATCCAATAGACTGGCTTGAGAAAACGTGCATTCTCCCACAGGAATCATCAACCAATCCATACCCCACTCCCGTGAATTTTCTTGGTTACGGCACATACCATATCCCCTCATTGTGTATTTGATCCCACACTAAAGTCAGATATGCAACTTATTCTCCCCTCAACTTCAAGGTACTTGGACGAGGTCGCATTACATCATCTAGTAGATGCTTTGTGTCGACTGTCAACATCCTCAATGGAACTTGCTCAAACCAGTAAGGTAATAACCTTCAGACTTTTTCACATGGCTAGACATTGTT
Organism: Epizoanthus illoricatus; assembly: GCA_026546655.1. NCBI lineage: Eukaryota > Metazoa > Cnidaria > Anthozoa > Zoantharia > Epizoanthidae > Epizoanthus > Epizoanthus illoricatus. The sequence continues at coordinate 2,917 of JANVCK010011236.1, read as the reverse complement.
GTACTCGTTACTCGGTTAACTTATGTATCGACTGCATCAATGGAACTTTCAAAATGGCTACACAGTGCTGTACTTGTAACTCAATATTACATGTCAACATCATGCATGGATGAAACTTGCTCGGACCAGTGAGATAATGGCCATTATAACTCTCCGCATGGCTAGATATTATTGTACTAATGCCTTGTATCAACATTCTCGATGGAACGTGCTCAAACCAGTAGCGTAAGGACTTTCAGAACTTTCCAAATGGCAAAAACATTGTTGTACTTGTTCACCATTCTCAGTAGACTACGAGTAGTCCCCCTTTTCCCTCTGTAATCTGTCAAGAGTTGCAAAAAAATCTTATTTTCGCCAACTGTCGACGGATAATGGAGGGAAAAGAGGGACTACTCGTAGTCTACGTTCTCAGTGGAACTTGCTCATGCAGACCAGTAAGGTACATGAATGACCTTCAGAACTTTCCACATGGCTAGACATTGTTGTACTCCGCGTATCAATGTCCTCAGTATAACGTGCGCAAACCAATAAGGTAATGACTTTAGAACTTTCCAAACGGCTAGACTTGTACTTCCATCAACATTTGTATCAATTGAACTTGCTCCAACCAGTAAGGTATGACCTTCAGAACTTTCCACATGTAATAACATGCCAAATAAAAACTATCATCCAAGTACTCAAACAATTTATACTTTCCCTTCGATGTTGTACTCACGCATTGGGGACAGGTTGTTTCAGTAGTGTGGAAGATGGAGGAGAATCATTTTGTTTCTATGAACTAAGAACTACCAATTTTATAGACTAAAGGTTTTTGGAGACCTTCTTAATTTTAGAACTCCTCCACCCCTCCCCCTGTCTTCTTTGCCATTTTTGATTAATTGGTCGGAGGACTTTATAGTTAGTGTTAAATTAACCCTATTCAGACTGGACGTTTTTTTAGTTCCTCTGACTGGGGGGGCTGAAAGTGCCCGCGTCCTGTAACTTCCAAACTATTAAAGATATGGGAGCGAAAGTTAGCATGCAAAGTAATTAGCCAATTAAGAATCTAATGGTAATTAGTAATTTCAATTATGACATCATATGACGTCATAAATCCTCCATCTTGGATTTTATGGCGGCCATCTTGGATTTTTCTATGACGTCAGAAATTGGTCTTAATTGGTTCGGATATTATCGAAAAGTTTGAAAATGAACTTTGGGTAACAGGAACTATGATATTAATGAAAAAAATCCAAATAAAAATTAATTTCAAGAAAAGAGTTCTCAAATTTTGCCCGAGACCTGTCACTCAAAACATGGTTGCCATGGAAACAGTTTACACCATACGAACAATTTTTCCACATCAAAATGTTCCCCGATAAATTTTAGGAAAAGTCATAAAGTTTCAGCATTATATCTCAAATGCTTCTTTGGTTACGATGGTTTGAAATCAGCGTGGGCACTTTCAGCCCCCCTAGTCTGAATAGGGTTAAGACTCTGAGTGTTGGTCTGGCAGGGAGTCGAACCCCAACCTCCTGCATCCAAGACCGGCGCTCTTACCATTGAGCCAACTGGCGTGCAGTTAATTATTTAAGTTAGCAAGCATAGTAGCCCTAGGGTGGGTGAGGGGGGGGCAGTGAAGCAGAGTAAAAGGGAAGCATGTGGCAGAGGGGACATGAGAGAGAGGGGGGAGGTTGCTGTATGATGATCAGTTTTTAAATTTTCTGTCATTTTGTCTTTTGCAGTCAGATGTTGGTCCTTCCACCCTATCAAAAGCAAGGCCATGGAGGTGTGTACTAGAATTTAAAGTGAACAGTTGTGAGAATGTGGTTTGGAAACTTTGAGAGCATTCCATTATTGCAGCTGAAGTCTCTTCAGATTATCAAGTATAATGAAGTGTTCTCGTAGCTGATTGTTTTTGTAGTCTTTACTTTCTCTTACAGCTGTTCTTTATGTGGATGGGTAGCACCTATCGGGGATTTTTCCCCTTTTCCACTCCACAGACTACAGTATAACAAACTAACAGTGATAGATCTTATTGCATACATTTTGTGTGTTTCTTCTGGTATATTGCATCTTGTGTCAGAAGAAGTTGTTCCTGTTTGCTGAAGTAAAAATGACTTGTAGAGTACTCTACGAAGAGTTTCTCTGCTGTCATAAAACATTTGTGTTAAATATTGTTCTTTGGAAGGCTTTTTTCAAGTCATATGATTATGACAGGTTGTACATGTGTCAATGTCAATTGAAAGTGTTTGAAACAAGAACAGCTTTAGTAGTTGAGGGGACTGAAGCTTGCCTCCCTCCTTCCCCCCCCGCCTCCTCGTTTGCCCCCTAAATGTGTTTCAGAAGATCTATGGAAAGCTCAAACAGCAAGTTATTACATCATAGTCGTTTGCGGTTTTAGACCAGGAAGAGAGGTCATAGCACTGCCTGTAGTAATGGTCCTCCTGTGGATAATTATTGGTAAAGGGGCGGGCGGCCTACTACAAGAACAGTAGCTCGTCTCCTATACTCAGTATCTGTGTCACTGATTTGTATTTTAGCACAATTGGTTCGAGCAGTGGACAATTTCTACATCAAGAATCCTCAAGTGCTCGACATCACAGGTAAGCTTTGTTCTAACATTCTGCACAGAGACGGATCATTCCAGTTTTATCAAGAAGTATTTTAAAGCACTTGTCTCACAATGAGAGGGTGAGACCAGGGCCGAGACGGCTTGAGATCTATTTATGATCACAGTACTGTTCCCACCATAAAAGGCCGAGACCAGGGCCGAAACGGCTCGAGATCAGTTTATAACCACCGTTCCAGTGTCTGGTTTCACCGCCCTATGTGAACTCAACCAATCCCAGACGTTTCAGGTTCCAATTAACTTGAAGCTCTATATATAACCACCATTCCGGTGTCTGGTTTCACCGCCCCACGTGAACTCAACCAA
>JANVCK010011125.1:0-13626 GCA_026546655.1 Epizoanthus illoricatus | reverse complement strand
TTTAACAGCTAGCATCAAATGATTATTCATGCCATGTACGTTTGTCTATTTATCGACGTAGCGGTGTCCACCCGGAAATGGGTACAGGTATCCTTGACCTCGTTCTGCGACTCACAGGTGTGATAGCTGTTGAAGAAGAAGAAGAAGTTTTCTTCTTCTTCTTCTTCTTTTTCATTTTCTCCACACTTGGACTTAGTGTAGGATAAGGATCCATCACTTCTGGAAAAGGGAGAGTGTCATACGTGGTTGTATCCGGTGTACTGAGGCTAAACTGCGGTGCAGGAATTTTTTGCAACTTTCTCCTTTTTGTACGGACTTCGGATGGAGGTAGACTAGGAGCTGGTGTCACCAAGCCCGTTGTATCCAACGAGCGAGGAGCTCTTGTTGGTGTGGGTGTAGAAATGCGCACAGGCGGAATACCTTCCTCTTGGTAGGCTTCACTCATGCGTCGTTTACGCATGAGCAGTTGATTATACAGTTTGGTTTTCTTGCTCTTGGATAAGTTCTTGTTGTTCAGCACATGATTCATGATATTGTCAATTTGGGTCAGTGATCGTAGTTGAGGTGTGATGGATAATTTTTGTTGCATGGCCAGGGAGGCTTGATCTTCGGGTACAAGAACCATTCTAGTAGCCATGATATTCACGCTATTCTAATCTCTTCAGCAGAGTACGAACCACATTCAGAACGACGCCAAAGATGCCGTTGCCGTGTTGATTGAGAAGTTTCTTTTTGCGCTTGAGTGGTGTCTTTTTGTGAATCAGTTCTCTGAAGTAACGGGCTTTACCTCGCAAGGTTGCACGCTCTCCTGCTGTTGTTAATCGTGGATTATGAAGCACGTTTTGGATGATCTCTTCTAACGCCTCGAGTTCTTTTCCCTTTGCCTTTCTCACAGCCGTTTGATGTCCGCGCTTGGTGCGTATCCTTTTCAAACGTCGAAGAAAGGCGTGTTCGCGTACCACTCTGGGTATTTCGTCCATGGATCAATGCGCGAGTTCCTTGACAAACAGATAGTTGTGCGGGTTTACTTTCTTGGGTCTGAAGTGTAGGGTCAACGACGTTTCCGTATTGCTGCGAATGACGTTTTGTCCACTTTCTCCTTTCAAGGTAATGTTGACGGTTCGGAACTTGTTTTTCTTCAAGGTCCTGTACTGTCTCTTGCGGAATTGATGACGAACGGCAGAACGGGAAGAATTGTTACCGACTGGTACACTCCTGAGCAAAGGTTTGAGCTGTTTACCCACAATCTGTTCCTTGACAAAGTCGCAAGTGATTTGAAGTTCTTGGACTGGTTTGGTTGTTTTATAGGGCTCAACTGTTTGCGTACCAAGCAAAGCGAGGCTGACTGTGCTGTCTTGCGTAAACGACATCTCGGGGTTGAGCCAAATCATGTTGCGAATTGGACTGTCTTTCACTCTCTGGCTGAAGAAGGTCTTTGCAAGACCAAGATGAATGGCAATATTTCTTGATATAGCTATCTGGTATCCCTTTCGGATTGTGAGAGTCGGGATTTTACCTGCACTATCGGTGGTTGCGACATAAACGTTATTTGCAATTTTATCGGCCGGATTAAGAACCTTTAGTATGTACAAGGCAACCAATTTCCACAAGTTGCCCACGGTAGTCCCGAACGTCGCGACATCGTCTGTGGTAAAATGAACAGCATACATGGAGGGTGCAACTTGATAGGTCTCTTTGTGTTGTTTGAGGGGCGAATTGATCATGATACTCCAGTCTTCAGCAAATTCGCTCCAACTTCGGGCCGGTCCCTTGATGTAATGAAAATCCGTGGCAGCCACTTCCCACTCGCCGTGAAAGTCCAAGGCGTAGGGTAAGGTGGTCGTAAAATCATCGCTGCTACTTCCAGGATTTCCGTCCGAGCTTCGTAGGGTGATCACTTGTTCCTCGGCCAGATTCATGTTGACGAATGAGAAAACGATACCCTTTCCATGCCATTATATCGACGCCAATGCCATCCGTGTTGCCCACTCGGGCCACGGATGAGAGGGATCATCAATGCTAAACCGAAAAGGTGGTATGTATTGAAAAAAGCCTTGTCCAACATAGTTTGGTCGTTTTCTTTGTCGTCTACGATTTAGATGTTTGCTTGTACGAAACTTGACACAAGTCACTTTTTTTATTTGGCCATCATGGACGAACAGCACGTTGTGCGCGTTGCACGTGTGGGCGCCCGTACTTGTACGAGTAGACCACAGTTCGGTATTCCGTTACCTTGACAGGTAAACGGCCTTGTCGTGTGGGTACCGGACCCAAATTTTGTCCTATTTCATTTCCTTCATCCCCGCCATCGTTCTCTCCTTCATTATCGTCGGCATTGTCTTCATCATCCCCATCATTCCCGGCATCGTCGTCACCATTGTCACCATTTTCGGGATACTCATCGCCATCTCTGGGATCTTCCAAGTCCAAAGGCGATTGTCGTGGAGATGACCTCGGCGTTGTTGTTCTTCTTCTTGTTCTGGATAGAGTTAACTGCTCGTAAGGTGTGTTGAGAAGGCTCTGAGTAGGTGGTGGTGTAGCGAGGCGGTGTTGTTGAATATAACCATTAAGTGGACGGTCATCCTGCGCACGAGCTACGTTATCACGTACATATTCGGGTGTGGATTGGAGCGGGGTCACAGGGGTTTGGTTTAGGAGGTCTTGAAATTCACGGTGGAGTCGATCCGCTTGAGCTACCAAATCGCGATGTTGTGAAGTTGTACGGGAGGGAGACTGTTGACTCCGAAATAAACGATACGCTGCATCCGTCCGTTGCTGTTGTGCTGGAGGATCGACTTCACGTTGCATGAAGTCTGTCATATATTGGGTAACAGAGTCAACAGCAGGATCACCTCTGTGAGAAGTGTCTATACCATGTTGCATGCGTTCGTGCCATTCGTCAATCATATTAGAAACAGGTGTCCGATCGGTCGGGTGCCATAATTGTTGCGAGAGATAGGATTGTAGTTGTGGATCAGAATCATACAATAGGGCCAGATCCTCCAGATCTTCATTCCGTATTCGCTGTGCCATCTAATCATTTAAACTGAGGTCCTACTTCTCCCTCTTCTTTTGGGTCGACGAAACAATAATGGAGTCCTTCGCCAGGTACCACGTTTGATCTCAGTCTATAACGATCTGGCGTCCTTTGATGCAAGTCGAGCAATAAATAGGAAAATGGTTTGTTATTCACGGCCTGATGATAGGCACTCATAGCATAACCTAGATTTCCAGGAAACGCTTGTTCCATCAGGTGACGTACACCGCGCGAGTCACGAGGATTCTTGAACAATACATTATAATGGGTATTAAGCGACATGGTACGCCCGTGTTTTCCTCCTGGAAAAGGATTTTGGGCAATGAATATACACGACACGTCATGATGATGCGTACCCTTGGTAAACAGCTCCACCACATCGTCACTCTTGCAAGCATCATTCATCAAATCGTCCAAGATGACGAGTCCTGGTTTTTCCTTAGGTCCAAAAAGCGCAGCCATATCTCCTTCAGGCAATCCTTCTTGAAAGTGTACGCCCAAGTCACGTTGCATGGTGTCAAACACAGGCGTTTGCCACGTGCTCCCATAGCAGTACATTATTTTTCTTGGTGGTCGATCAAACATGTCCTTCTTGTGTTTGACCAAATTTCTCAGAAACGTGGTCTTGCCCGATTGACTGGGACCCGAAATCATGATGTTACAAGGGCACTTGAAACGCACATCCACCGACATCGTGTTTTCTAGGAGGCTGTCTGTCATCGATTAAAGTGATGATGGACGTCGCGTCGCTTTTTAGCTTTTTGAATGGGATGAATGCGATTGACGTAACGCTCTTCAGGTAGGTGTTTGTTGACGTACTCTTTCACGAGGCGATCATTGAGCAACTGACTCGAAGTAAACGTTCTATCCACAATGTCTTTCATACTATCTCCTTTGGCCCGCCTGTACACGTAGGCCAAGGCATAGTCACCGCACACGTCTGAAAACATTTGTTGAAAATCGTCTACGTTGCGTTTGCGCACAGGATACCGGTTTAAAATCTCAACAAAGTAGGGAGAGTAAAATGAAGGAGGCATTCCATAACTATCAAAGAACTCGCTCGTCATCTCGTCGGGAAAATACATACCCACCCAATGGGTGCCCGGTTTATCGTGAGGATCGGTGTTGACTACAAATGCGCGGGGGTGTTTGAAAATATGCTCCGGTAGCCTATCTGCAGGCCATACTCCACCCCAAACCGGTTTCAGGACGCTATTGCGTTCTGCGCGTTTGGCAATCTGCTCCGTTGTCAGCATGACATGCACACAAAACTTCAAACTTCAAAATGAACTTTTATTAAGATAGATCAACTATTAATTGCATAACTTGTCATAACAGTGTTCCTTTCAGTGTTTGTTTTCTTGTTTTACATGGCATACAGCACATTGCCATTGTTGTCAATTTCCATGCGGCGGTTGAATTCGCCTCGGATCAACACAGTGACAGGAGCTGGCATGGGATTGGCAAACACCAGATCAATGGACAGGTTACCTTCGCGTTCAAGATGATTCCAACCAGGGTTTCCACTCCTGGAGGGTGTCAGATCATAGCGGTATAAGGCATATCCCTGGATGAAATCTTCACGGGCTATGTCTAGACCGGGTCCTTTCATGGCAGGACTTCCATCATGGTAGAACAAATTCTTGTACCCTCTGTCACGATACGCACCATCCAGCTGGGTTGTGTTGGGTGATACCTCTTTCCCGTCGATGGTTAACTTGAGTGACGTAATGTTAAAAGTTTGGAAATTGAAAGGGTTCAAATGATAGGCTCCGTTGTAGGCTTCGTGCAACAGCAAGCACACGATCACATTGTTCGGCACCAGTCCTCTGAACACATTGTCAAGATGTTTGGATCCCAAACCCTGATCAATGGTGGCCGATTCCAACTTGACATGTGTAAGTGGATACTTCATGGATTGTGTTCTCCATTGAGACATGAGAGTTTGATTCATGTCATCCGAGGGTGTCACTTGTCTCACAATCAGTTTGGAAGACAAGACATGTAGTCTTGGCGTATGGGCAGCATCTGCAGGATCATTTTTATCTCCACCTTCTCCGCCTTTGACGGCCCCCGTCATGAACATGAACTGATTGTTGTGCAAGGTAATGGAAAGCTCCAGACGTGTGTTGGGAGGTAAGTAACGGTTTATTTTGAACACGTCCAAGAGCGGCACTCCTGAAAGGAGGTACTGGGCACCACCATTGAATTTGTTGCGCTCGGCAAAACCGGCATTATCATCTACCACCAGAGCATCCATGTGTCCAGCCGTGTCTTTGGAATACACCACTTGCGCCAAGTAGGATTCTTTCTGTTCCTTGCTGTAGTTGAGTAACGTTTCAATGTAGGCTTTGAAGGCATACTTGTCCGTCTGAGGGGTTACAACGGTCCCGTTGATCTTGAGGGTGATTTGCTTCATCATGGTATGCATAAAATTATTGCACACGTAACCGTTTGTGTCCGTCATATTTCTTCCGGCAGCATCTTTCACTTGAACCAAAAATTCCAAGGTCGTGTTGGCCAGGTCAATCCATTTGGTGTTCCCGTCTACATCCCAGAGCAGGGGGTTGGTTCCGGTTTGCACAGGATTGTGGGATACATCTTCGCTCGATTCCACAGAGGTATCAACGGGTGCCACAGTAAAAACATCAAAATTAGTACTCATAAGTTTAAGTGCCTTGGTGGGTGTGGCACCACCATCACTTACAATCACACTCGATGCTGCTTGTCTTTTTCTTCCTCGTGGCATGGTGAATCAATAGTCAAATAGGTCTAGTTGTCGAGCTGGTGGAGGGGTTACTTTTTTTCTTCGAGATGGGGTCGTTTTTTTCACAGCCGTAACCAGTGCCGTCTTCTTCTTCCTTTGTACAGCCTTTTTCTTCTTCTTCTTTCCCCGGTTAACGCCTGGCAAGAATGAAGTCAAAACGCTTGTGGCCTTTCTTTTTACAACGTTTTTACCAATCTGTTCCACCTGTCGTGTGGCTTGCTGCGTCCGCCTCTTAAAGGCCTTTTTTGGATCTTTGTTCTTGGCCAAATCACTTAGAAAACCTGCACCGGTTGTAAGTAGGGCAGGAGCCAGTTCCTTCTTCAGAATAGGTACAACGGTTTTAGCCAAGGGTCTAAACATGCCACCAAGACCGTGACCAATCTGGCCATGCCCCAAGCCACGGTAAACTGTAATGTTGTGTGCCATCGTCTCCCCTTTGGCGCAACTGAACAAGGCTTCGTTTAGATCCTGGTTCTTATTTACTTTCGTTTGCGAAAATGAAGCGTCACGGTAACGATACCACTTCTAAGCGGCGCATCTTCACCCTTGTCAGTTGTGAGTAAGATGGTCACTTGCTCAAATTCGTTGATGCGTAGCGGAAAGTAGTGAAGATGTTTGAACTCATCCTGTATGATGAGTTGATCGGAGCGCACTTTGAGTACACGCAACACGTTGGCATAGACATTACCTACAGCATGAGGCTGAACGATGTCCGTATTCACATAGATGGAATCAAACTCGCCATCGTGCCCCTTATGTGGCGGGTGAAGAACGGGTATGGTGGGTGTGGGATGTGTCCAAAACGTAATCTTGTGGTTTCGTTTGCTGTCGATACCTGATGTTCCTACATCCCATTGTGAATAGGGCCAATCGACAAAGATATTAATGGGCGTGTCGTATCTAAAATCCAGTTTATTCATCATCATCCAGTCCTTAGCTGGAGACGGTGCTCTAGCATCGCCTTGGTCCATAGGAATAAAGGGTATTCCAAGTGCTGACGCAAGAGGGTGAGATATGGCTACTTGCCATCCTTTATGCACCGTGATTTCGTGCGTAAACCCCCTTAGAGTATACGTCATAGGATCTGGATCAGTTGTCATGGCATTCACGGTATCCATCAAGGCTTGCACCACTTCCATGGCTGTGTAATCTCCATATTGACGTATCGCAATCAGTTGGGGCATCATGTCTCTTACCACCCAGTACGTGCGACTGGCCATGTTGGTTCGATCTGACCAAAACTTGATCCATACTTTGGTCAGCTGTCCATTAGGATTGGAGTTGATCCCTCGTAGGTTGAGCACAGTGGTGGTGATAGACGTAGGAAAGCGTTCGCCTACCCCCTCACCAAGGGCAACCCAATTCTTCTTAGGTGCCTCTTTTACCCACAGTTCTGATAATTTATCCGCGTGTAGGGCTATTCCCAATTGCTGGGCCAATGTCTTATAGATAAAGACCGTATAGCCTTGAGCCACCTGTACCGTGATTTTGCCATCCTGATTGACGCATGTGACGATCTTTTGCTTATTGAAGATCAGAATTTTGCTTATGGCCATGAGCACATCTTCTCCCGTGTGAAGAGGATACGGCTTTCCATGTTCATCATTGGCAATCAAACTCCATGCAAACCAGTCGTCTCCTTTGGTCAATAGTTTGTCCACTGTACCCGCATCAGGTTTGTTGAACGTGTGCACCCACACTTGCAATTTGTATCGCGGATCTTGTTTCCCCAATGTAATGTTACGAATAGGAGTATCATGACTTAAAGGTATCAGCGCTTCTGCCAGGGCTACTTCCCACGCACCTTCCAACCGTACAGGACCGCCTAATGGCGTAGTAAAGCGTGCAGGTGTATTGGGTCGCAATCCTGCTGCTAAGGGTGTGTCACTAGGACAACTGACGTAAAAGTTGTCTTCACTAACGCTAATCATCACGTTTGTCTTCTTCTTCTTGACGTGGGAGTATTCAACTGAACCGTCGAAGCCTTGATCCAGGAATTATATTTGGTTGGCCAACCCTTCCACTTCACGAAGTATTCCTGATTTTGACCACGTCCTCGCTTCTTTACTACCTTTTCCACACGAAACCATTCCTCGTCCGTTTGCGTTACACGTTGCAATTCGGTACCGTAAAACGTACCTGTTAGAGGAGTGCCATCGTATTCTTGAAGACGATACACGGGTGGGATTCGAGGCAAACGCTGAATCACGGTGAACACTTCTTCGGTCCAATTGGGTAGATATCCTTTCTCAAAGGTGCGCTTGGTTTTACTGATTCGTACTTGTTCTCCCACACGAAACTTGAAAGAAGGACTTTTCGTCTTGGGTTCACCGTACAATTTTAGCCAGACGTCTTGCGCATTCATCTCGGTCACATCGGCTGGTTTCATCCCGATACTTCGATGAATCGTTTGGTTGTAGGCAGACACCAGTTCTGGAAGCACGTCCACATACCGATACGTATTGGCATAGGTGAAGTACTTCCACATTTTCCCTTTGAGCGTCCTGTTAAACCGTTCGGCAATTTGAGCCTTCGTTTTGTTGTAGGTGACAAAGTGGTAAATTCCTCTCGATTTCAAGAAGGCTTGAAATTTACGATTCATGAATTCCGTTCCGGCATCGGTCTGTAACTTGGCGGGAGTCCTTCTTCCTTTCAAAATGTGTTGGAAAGCTTGAATCAAGCTATCGCCTGTTTTGTTTTTCAACGGAACCACCCATGCGTATTTGGAGAGAACATCGATGCAGGTCAACAGGTACTTGATCCCCTTGTTATACTTTGTAAATTGTTGCATGTCTACCAAATCGGCTTGCCACTGTTCGTCTTTTCCATTCACGACGACACGGTTTCGTTTAAACTGACGTCTCGCTGCTTTGTGCAAAGTGTACGTCAACTGTTTCTTTAACCATGCCTTCACGGCTTTCTTTCGGATCCCTTTTGCCTTGGCGGCCCGTGCCAGTTTTTCGACACCTCCAAAAGCAGCAGCAGAATTTGGAGCATAATACAGCTTCTCGAGAATGGCTTCTGTCTGAGCCACTGTCTTTTTGGTCTTTTTCTTCTTTTCTTTTGTCTTTCTTCTCTTTACCGTCATACTCGATCACGGTAATCTGACTTCCGCAGCAGGAAAAGAGCACCCGCATGCGTCGCAATACGTCCGACACACGAACCAGTGGGGTGTCTGACCCTCCAAAGCAACTAGTACCCATACGGTAACGTGTTGTAGTCCATCTGACGCGCCCTCTTGTTGTACACCAATTTATAGATCTTGTCTTGCGGCTTGCTGTGGATGGTTTTGGTTTTGACGTCACGCACGATTTTGCAGGGATCGTGGACCGTCATCGTATCATCAGGATGCGTTTGGATCAATTCGCACATGGATTCAAAATTCAGCACTTGCTTGTTGCGAAAGTTCAAGGTAAACCCTCGAATCTTACACGCAGTCTTACCTCGGGCTGTCAGATAGGCATAATTCTTAGGTCCTGCCGAGGCAAAGGTGACGATGTGATCGCCGTCATCCAATTCGTTGGTCAACTCGCCCAAGTAATCACCAAGGGGTGGTTCCCATTCTCCAGGCTTTTGCGTGAACACCACACTGTCTGTATCCATGTAACAGACACGTTCTCCCAGCGGCTCGAGACATTCGTTGTACAGCTTCAGACGGGCATGGGCTGTGGTAAAGGCTGCAATCACCACATTCGTATTGCTAGCAGGCATTGTAAATTCTTCTTTGTACCTGTAGGTGGCTTGCAAGGTCACCTCGTTCAAGAGGTAGGCATCTCTCACTATCTTGGTCTCGTCCAGTAACAGGTCGTAAAACGTGGCAGGATCGTTGCAAACCTTTGTCTGGTCTAGATTGTTTCTTTGCCCAAATTTTCCCCAAAGACTGTTCAACATCAATTTGGCCATGCTGCGTAATCCGGCGTTGTACTCAATGGCTTCGGGATCTAAAGGAATGCCTTCCTTGGTCAAGTACTCGTCGATGTACCGGTCTTGGTCCGCTTCAGTTCGAACCCACAAAGGCCAGCCAGAAGCTTCTTGCTTCATCTTCAGAAAGGTGTTGACGTACTTTGTGAACAAGGTGGTAGAGCGATGGGGGTAGTGCCAGACTTCATAGATATCGACGAGTTGGTAGCCCATTTCAACAGCTTTCTCCACTTCGATACTGGTCCAGGTCCCAACTAGAGTGCGTTCAGCCTCGTCGTGCGTACAGGATTCTTGATTCAGCGTTTCGGCGCACGTTCGACAGAGTGGAAACATCAGTTTTCCATTACATCGGTAGGGTAGAACGGGATGATACAAACCACGCGGTGGGGCGACTTTACACTTTATGAGCCCATAATAGTGGCTCACGTCGGGATCAAAATTACTGGTGATGAATTCGGGATGACCCACCGGATAGGAACAATACTTGTTGACGTACGGATAAAGACTAGTAAAATCCACGTACTTGATCTTCTCCCCAGGACCCGCTTCTACATACAAACGTGTGGCATTGGTACGTCCCCCGTAGAATGCTTCTCGTTCTTGAATGACGGTGAGCATAGGCAACCCTTCGATGAAGGATTTGGCTTCTTCATCGGTCTTCAGCAACGTGTTGAAATCGCATTCCCACATTTCCACAACCGTATAATCCTGCTCTTCTAACTTCCTCTTTCGTTCGACCGTCTTGGCGTAAAGGGTCCCCATCGTCATCTGATTTATCGGATTGCGTGTTTCGCAGTCGCGGTAGCAGCGCGGACATCCGTGAAAAAAACACCCTTCAAACTCGTACACTGTTCGCGTGATGGGATCGTACCCGTCGACGCGGAACCCTCCGACAAGTTTTTCACCAGAACTTCGCACGTGTTGGAGTTGCACGTGTTGTTTGTGTTCCAGATACAGTAACCACTTTTGAGCTTTCATGGACTGGTTTTCCTTCTTGCGGTACCCACCCGGCGGAATCAGACCGATCGTGTCCTTAGGCATGAACAAGGTACGGTATACTTTGTTGCAGGCCGAGGCGATGGTAAGACAGGAGCGTAAAGGATCGATACCACCACATTTCACCATGAACATCTCACGAAATTGAAGACAACACCGTCTCAAAATGTCCACGTCGGAGCGGCAATATTCCAAAATCTCCTTCTCAAAGTCGAATACAACCCGGTTCCGTTTTTGTTCTTCATGCCAGGTGAGGAATGCTTGACGGTCAGCCGGCTTCATTCCATCCGGGTTGTAATAATGGGCTTCGGGGATAGGTCCCACGTAGTGTTGATTTGCAGTGGCATTGAAAAAGTGCGGGAAATAGCCCTTTTTCAGTTCGGTGAACCCAAACGTCTTGGGAAAGGCTGCCAAAGGCATGGGTAAGAAATTCAAACTGTCGATACATTTGATAGGCGGGTCTGTCTTGGTGCTGAGGCTCAGAACTTTGCCACCACGCATCAGCAGATCGATTTCGACATGTTTCCGAAACAGATGCTGTAGAAGAAAGTAGGAGTCGTACCCTTGCAGATTGTGTGCAATGCAAATGGTTTCGGGACGTCCTTCAACAAATAACCAATTGCAAAAGTCATCACGTGTCGTGGGTCCACGAAATACCACTTCCTCACCTTGAACAGAATGAATCACGACTAAATTCGGGACATGTTCACCATTTTCTTGAGTACACTCAAAATCGAAGAACAGATAGTCTATGTCGTCTTCATCCTCCTCCTCTTCTTTCTCCCGTTCCTCAATCATGTCACACCCTTCCGGTTGCTTGGGTTTAAGCGGTTGCAAATAACACAGATGGTCGTAAGGTACTTTCTCCTTACAGTTGGGGCAAGTTTTCTTGCCACATTCGTGCTTTTCTCGCCGGGGTTTGTTTCGCAAGTTCACCTCTTGCAGGCACTCGTGACATTTGAAGACCAATGTGCACGTGGAATAACCGGCCTTGTTGGGTTGCTTGTGCTGCACAAAACACGCTTCCGTCAAGAAGGATCGACAACACTCAGAACAGCGAATTGGCGGTGGTAAATCGTAGAGAGATGAGGCTTGACATTGATGACTAAAACAGCAAGGGCATTTCTCGAAACACTTATGTTTATCCCGACTGCGCATGCCTCGATGGCAAATCGGACAGTAGTAATTACTGTTGAAAAACCCGGTTGGAGAGGTAATGACATCGTAATGTTGCCCGTGATGCCACAGATACAAGGTATGCGCAGCTTCAGGACCTACGTAAATGGTCTGGTTCAAGTGTTCTGCAGAATGTACAACAAGTTGGTAGTCCGGTGTCAACACACGTTGAAACGCCTGCAGTTCTTCTACACCGCAGGGCCCGTAGCGTACAAGAGCACGTATGTGCAACTCTATGGCTCTATCGGCTTGTAATCTCCTTCCTTCGCGTATGTTTTTCCAATCCCTCGGGTTTTCTTCACGGTGCACACGGGCCTGAGCCGTCACAATGGCACGAGCACAGCACAACTCGTCGTCATTACGGATTCGAATGATTGACCCTTTCTGGAACAGTAACTTTTCTATGTTAAAGCAGCGTCCTGGTCTCTGCAGTTTTCGTCCAGTTTTTCCACTCCCTTCAGGCATCTTCACATGCCACAGATTCAACGTAATGGAAGAATCCAAACGAAATTCCTGCTTGGATTGAAGTACCTTGTTTACTTCCTCCATCAAACGCTCTACTGTCAAATGTTCCCTTGGCATAAATGGGAAACTGATTGGTGTATTGAGTTGAGGGGTCATCAGTATTAAACGTACTTGATCACGTGGAGCAACATCACGAAAAATATCATCAAGGATAGCGTCAAAAAGACGGTGAAACAACTGAGTGATTTCACCCACACCTGTAACGTCCAAATCTTCGGTGATCTTTAATTTGTAATCAAGACCATACATGTTAAACACTTTGACGTGACGCCTGGAGACCTTGTCGAGTCTGTACAAAGTAGAAATATCCACATCCGCCCGTCCTCCCATTTGATTAGGTCCTTCGAGTTGTTCTTGCTCTTCTGGTTGTTCCTGTTCTTCTGGTTGTTCTTGTTCATTTGCCTGTGTTTGTGCTTGTTCCTCATTCCTTACTTCCTGGGCCAGTCGATGAACGTAGTCCCAATCGTCAAATGTAATCCATTCGCCATCCTCGTCTTCAACGTCGCTAGATCCTTCGAGTTGTTCTTGCACTTCTGCCTGTTCTTGTTCCTCTGTCCGTGTTTGTGTTTGTTTTTCTTCAGTTATTTCCCGGGCCAGTTGCTGCATGTAATCCCAGTCGTCAAAGGTCAGCCATTCTGGTTCATCATTTTCTACTACTACTACTTCTTCTGGTTGTCCACCATGAAATGATGGAAAATAGTCTACAGCATCAAAGAAATTCTCTTCGTCATCCTTGTTCTCTTCATCCATTTCTTGAAACCGGGCAGTGATGGAACGTAGATATTCGTTTGGATCAAATTCTTCTTCAGCCATAACTGTTAAATTATTTTATGCCATTACAATGTATTGTTCAAGAATTCTCGTGACTCGCGTGGTGTACGTCACCTAACGGAACAAACGTTTCCTATAAAATTACGCCATTGAAAGTTCTTTCGAATCTTAGCCAAGTCTTACCTTAAACAGGCTTGTAAGTATAACTCTTGTGTGTTGTGGAGGCAAAGACTACCTGACCTTTTGTGAAGCAGAGAAACGTATTGGTTTATATAGAGTACGGTCTGTCATCAACCCATTCAAATGCCCCCTCCCCCCATCAAACGTCATCAGCTGCGATCAATCACATACCTTCAAACCGCCGCGGTGCGGCGTAGGGCCCCTGGGGTACCCTCCGTCCCCCCATTACTAAAATATGCCGCACTGCAGCACT
>JANVCK010011124.1:0-17500 GCA_026546655.1 Epizoanthus illoricatus | reverse complement strand
GAGGACGCGCCGGAGAAACTGGCTTCCGTCTTTCTGAAAGCTGTAAGTTGAGTTCATGTTTGTCTTAATGCTCAGTTCAAATCCATATACAGTCAGTTCGTTCTCGTTGTGGTTAATATCATGCTGTATTTGCCCTGTAACAGGAGCGGCGCCTGCAGATGTACGTCATCTACTGCCAGAACAAACCCAAGTCAACCGCTCTCGTGCATGAATACAAGGACACATATTTTATGGTGAGTTTGTTTTTCCAATCTTTTATCAACTTACGGCGTGCACTTGGCCAACCATTAAGTTATCTTACATTCCCAAGGTACTTGTGTAGGTGGGTATAGAGTGTATGAGAATTAAACACGTATTGCAATTGAGGGCGATATGTAGCCGACCTTTGTTGTTTTCCGGCAGTATACCTCTGATCACTGAAGAGATAGAGACACACACGTAGTTTCCATGTAATCCTAGTACACACGAACACGTTTTTATGATATCTTCTATTTGTTCTGCTGCACTGAACTGGTATGCAATTGTTTCACTGCAGAATAACAATTTCGATTTACTTAAGAGCTGACTAGAACTATCAGTGACTTGATCTGTCAAAGAAACCTTGATCTGTGTATCTATGATTTGTAGCATTATTTTCAGAGTTCAGTTTGTGTAACTTTCACGTTATAGTTATTCGTAGATATTAAACGTATATGTCTTGCTTGTTGCAGGATGTCATGAATAGACTGGGCTTCCGTTTGTCCATCGATGACTACTTGATTAAACCTGTTCAGCGTGTCATGAAATACCAGCTGCTCTTGAAAGACTTTGTTAAATACACAGCAAAGGCTGGGCTTGAAACAAGGGACTTGAAGGCAAGTTGGTGGTCTTTTACAGAGCCATTGTCAAAGTTACTTGAATAGATCACATCTACATCAAACATCACAAGATGTTTTTTCTTTCTTCCGCATTGTATTTTCTTTCCTTTTGGTTCTTCAAGGTTTGTTCAACTTCCCTAATCCTGCAAGATGTTATTTCTCAATACTTTAGTGTTACCTGATGAAGTAAAATGTTCCATTTGAACTGCAGAAAGCTCTGGAGCTGATGCACGTTGTCCCAAAGAAAGCCAATGACATGATGAACGTAGGCATGTTGGAGGGCTACACGGTGAGTAGGGGCGGTCAGTCCGGACTGCTGCTGTTACTCTATGTGCTTCTCCAACCGTTACCTGTATCCCTTACGACGCTTTTCACACTTTAGGTTTTCGTCCACTGGTTTATAATTATAAAGTAAATGAATACAACTATTGAAATATTATAGAATCACAGTGTACTCATCAAGACCCCGAGAGCAATCATTTTAGTGATCATCTTTGAACTTTAGATCACAGATTCAGAATTTATATTGTAATACAACAGTCAGCTAGGTAGTGGTCAAACGCTTCCTTTTGAGTGGTGTCAGCTGGTCTGTTGGTGCAGAATTGCACTCCATTAGTTGAAATACTGATTAAGAACTTTCTTTGAATGTTTCAGGGAAAGATCACAGCGCAGGGAAACCTTATCATGCAGGACACATTGATGGTTGTAGATTTGAAAAACAAGATGAAACCCTGCAAGAGACGTGTTTTCCTGTTTGAACAACTCGTGATTTTCAGTGAACCGTTTGAAAGGAAAACGGATTGGACAGTATATATCTACAGACACAGCGTAAAGGTACAAGTACTTAGCAGAACAGGTTGGACAAAACCATTTTCAAGCTACAATTCAAACAGCGACCCTATAAGAGGATAACAGTTTTGAACTTTCTATGACCCAAAGAAAAGTAAAGGCGAATTGTTGTCGGGGGTAGGGGTGGTGCCCTTTTATTTCCAAGAAAAGAGCTGATACTATGCAGTTTGGGCCTCATCAACATTAAGAGCCCAGTATCGACCTTTAATCCAACAAGTATTTTATTATTCTGAACATTCCATAAATCTACTGTTTCGGATATCTACAATCATGAACAAAATTATTGGGACGATAGGCCATTTCTCCCCTCCCTCACCTCAGTGTTGGTTCATTTCTGCGGATTGATGGGGGACGGCGGGGAGAGGTACAGTTGCTTTTTAAGTCATTTAGAGAGCAGCAAGAGCCAGGAAATGTGTTTAGAATAGTATCTTGTAAACCTCGAGTGGGTGGTCCCAACAGCTTTGTAGGATTGTAGGATAAAAATACGGGATTGGCAAACCGAAAACTGGCGCGTTGAAGTAGTTCTCTTGCACGAAAAGACAACTCTTATACAATGATTTCTTGAGTTTCTAAATAACTGAATTTGTTGTTACGTAGACAAATAAGATGGGACTGACAGACGGAGTGGATGACGACCCGTGCAAGTTCGCCATCTGGACGAGCGAGGGCTCCGACTCGGAGTTATTTGCTCTGACTGCCGTATCAGAGGAGGCAAAGAATGAATGGAGTAGGGCACTCAAGAAGTTACTCGAGTCTCAAACTGCATTTGCTATAGGTTGGTTTGAGTCTTTTGAGTCATTACTGCATACAAGTTAGTGGGACGTTTGTGTCTCGCTCGTTTATTTGTTTAGTGAATGCCATCAGTGGAATACTTGGTGAATGTCAGTTCGCCCACGTGTTGCACGAGTTTATTTGTGTTTGTATCAGTATTTGTATTGTATGTGTGAACTGAAATGGTGGATGGATGAGCTGTAAAGGTGCGGGGTGTACCTGATAAGCTTACTTTGTTTCTGTCTAATGCTTGTTTCTTGCACTGTGAAAACTGACTGGTTACAGCATCCAGGTTATTGCGTCATTTTTTCGGATACGCCCCGAATTGACCTATATTGTTGGTGAAAATAATAAAGTGGCCTAATTCATAGGTCAAAGTGTTCTTTTTCTTACCAACAAATAGCGGGTCAATTCGAGAAGCTTCCAAGAGAATTTGATAGGGTGGTTATTTTACCCCGTAAGGGACCAACCATTTAAGTTTGTGTGTGTAGGGGGAGGGGGGAATATTTGCACGAGCCGAAAAGAAAAAAAATTGCACGACGCAAAGTTATAAAGAAGAAGAAAGAGAAAGAGAGGGAAACGCAAAAAACAGATTGCAGCCCAATATCGTGCGAAAAACATTTGCAACGAAATCATTCTTCCACTCCCCCCCACGAAATTATATGGTCCGTCCCTAAGTTTTTATTGAGTTTACATTAAGGCTTTGACACATTTGTGTACCGGTGCATGTATGTTCATGTGTGTTGGTATTTACGGTATTATTGTAATGCTCGTCCTTGTGGCTGTGTGGCCTTGTCTAGGTGAGTGCTCGTGTGTGTATAAATATAAGGTCCCTTATGAAGTAAACTGTGCAAAGTGGAGATGTATTATGACCACTGACATAACTTTATTATAACTCCGTCACCGCAGCGACTCCTCCTGAAGTGAGCGAAGTCTTAAAAGAAAGGAAAGAAGGTTTGAATAAAATAATTACTAAATTTTTAAATAAACAAATATTTTAAAATTAGTGTAAATCGTTAAAGATACCGTCACAAATGGCATGTCGTTTAAAAATTCCTGTTAATTCTGTAAATGTGCATAAACTTTACTGTAAAATGTTATAGTAACTAGTGAGTAATAAGATAAAACATTCATTTTGCTTATGTTGAAGAGTAGAAGTGTTTCTGATTCTTACACTGAAGAGTTGAAAATTCCCACTAAGCCTAACTTTTGATCTAGTTGACAAAAACCTATAGCATGACCATTCATTTTGCATCTCTTGAAGAGTAGAAATGTTTAGTGTTACTCATTCCTTAACATTCTAGAATTTAGCATTTCCATAAATTTGAAACATTTAATAGGAGTTTTAAATTCATCAAGCAGTTATTAACCGGTACACGATTAAAGACACTGCATGTATAACACAAAAAATACCGTAAGTTCGAATCCTTAACCCAATAATTTTAAGTTTCTCACAGAGTAGAAGTGTTTGATGTTACTCATTTCTCAGTTCTAACTAACTGAAGGGTTGAAAATGTTAGTCGTTTAAACATTTTTATTTTATAACAGTTCATCAGTACAAGGAATAAAGTAAACCTTGCACTATTAATCTACCCGTTAAATATGTAACATTGAAGTTTGACGACTCTGTTATTAAGTACTCTTAGAAACTAATTTTTTTCGTAAAACGTGTCTCTTTATTTAATAATTATTTGAACATACAGTTATTCGGACATAACTGTAAACGGTAAATGACGTCGCACATAAATGCACGATTCTTTCTCTCTGACGTGGTCGTACTTTTGAAATTTACAGCTTTGGAACGACCGATTGAGTACCAAAAGCTTCTAACGTCAGCCGACGTACTGGAGACCTGTGAAACATCGTAAGTTTCAGACCTCTGAATTTTCTAGAATTTTCAAGGGATTTCCTGTTATAAATGAGATATTTTTGTCTCTGATACGACGTACGATGTTATCTCCTTAGGGCGCCAGCGGCAGTTCCTCAGGTTGCCGTGACAACGATAGGTCAGTCGACACCATCTTGCAGCACTACGAACACCTCGCCACATTCTCATCGTTCAGCGAGTTTACCCCACACGGGTTCGCTCAAGAGAGCGCCTCCAGTAAGTATTCCACATGCTGGTTTTGTGTGTCCACCTATTACGTTCTTGTGTCACACAGTACTAATGCCAGTTCGCACCTCCATTTCCTCTTGGATACCCATCTTTCTGTCAAGTGCAGCTCAGCTTCATGCTACTACTGCCCCATGGACTCCCACCTCGGCCACTTGAGTTGAATATAATTGTTTTCACCCACCACTATTGTCCCATGGACACCCACCTTGGCTATCTACCCGATCAAGTTCAGTTTAGCACTTATGACAAATACTTCTCATGACACCTTCTACTTTGCGTGGACACTCATTTAGATCAGTAGCAGACGCGATATAAAGGACACCCAATACTAGTTTACACCCATAACAACTGTATTTTTTGCCTGGATACAGCTTAATTTTCTCTTGTTGAAAAATGAACACGTTTGTCATCATTAATGTCATCCCTAATAATTTCGAACATGATACTGTGGTCACCCACCGCCACTCAGTCTTGTAACACCGGTCGCCATTATCGGTTATGTATCAACAGTTCTGTCACGATCTGTGTTGGTAGAGGGTTGATCTATAAACGTTGCCCTCAAGGCCATGCAACGTAATCTTGTTTTCTTTGCCTTGCAGTTCGCACCCAAGTTAAGTATTCCTGGGACGGACCTATCGTCCTTAGTCAAACACATGCAGCTTATTCCTTTGGAGACGGCAAAATCACTTGATGAACTCACCTCGGCTTTCTCTACTCCGACTGTAAGTAGCCGTTGTTGATTAAGCAGTAGAAAATGAGTATAAGTGTCTATAAACTGTGATATAAACACTCCGGAAGCTGTAGAGCATGAGAGAAGTATAAGACGAACACAAGGCGAAGTGTTTCTCTTGCTGCGCGTAAAACACATTGTAAAACGGCCTATTATATTTTAAAACACTAATGAAATTAACGCGAACAGAAGGGATTTAACAAAATCGTACAGAAAAAAT
The DNA here is from genome assembly GCA_026546655.1 of Epizoanthus illoricatus. Classification (NCBI taxonomy): domain Eukaryota; kingdom Metazoa; phylum Cnidaria; class Anthozoa; order Zoantharia; family Epizoanthidae; genus Epizoanthus; species Epizoanthus illoricatus. Next base: position 11,957 of record JANVCK010011124.1, on the reverse strand, counting down.
TGCCTCAACAAAATTCACGCTCAATAAAATTAACATAAATTTTTACAATTCGAGTTAATTACCCATTTACATTCCGAAAAAAAATAGTGACTTTACTTTCTCTTCCAACTAGCACACCCCCCCCCTGCAAAAAAACCGCCTAAAATTTACTACACTTCTGGTAGCGTAACAGTAAAGACAGTAAATGCGATTTTGTTTGTGTGAATAGCGCGACAAGGAGAGATACGTGGTGATAGACGACTACAAGGGAAAGGACAAGGACCAGCTGACACTGAAGAAAGGCGAGTTCGTGTACCTTGTGTCGAGCAAGAAACACGACAAGAACTGGATGTACGTGTGCAACACGGCCGCGGACAAGCTAGGCCTGGTGCCTGCCAAGATTATCTGCAAGGAATCGGAGGCTAATAACAACTTGATCGGCTCTAATGGTAAGACCGCGGACTTCAAATCACTGCAGTAGAATCCGGATAACTCGAACTCCGTGGCCTGCGCTGTAAATACCTCTTATTAGCCGAGTGCGAGGTCCGTATGGTAAATTACGTATCGAGTTGTTTTCCATTCCCGGGCCATGAGGAAAATACGAGGATCCATAACTTATGCTACGGACCGAGCAACGAGGCTAATAAGATGTTTATTATATGACCTTTGTAGCTTTTTTTCAAAAGAAAGCAAGATTTGTGACACTTGCTTGGCCAATAGCATTCCGTACCGTAAGATACGGACCTCGAATTGACCAATGAGAGCGATTAAATTTAGCAAGCCCTGTAAATGTAATAAATCCCGTTAGGGAGCTTGCGCAGTAACAATTTAGATTTTAGAACTCTCACGGAAAGCGGAAAACACGTATTCATTTAATAAATATTTAATAATTGACACAAATAATAAATTCAGAAAACGGGAATCATCAAAAACTTTAACCTTTGAGCCATTTGTACGTAAAACTGGACACTCAATTTAATTTGATTCGTAAGAAATTTCTTTTTAGGAAAGCGTTTTACAGCATGCTATGTTATAATATTATTAGTTCGAGTTAAATTCAGTAAATTAGTTAGAAAATATCCTGAGGGGAGAATGCGGATTTAGTTCGAGTTAGAGGGAAATTCGAGCTGTAATATTACAGCAAATGAGTAAAGCAGATACAAAGGAAATGGATTTTAGTTTTTAGATAGTGTACTTGTGATGTTTGCAGTCACAATCGAGGGATAGAGGGTATATTCACGACCCATCCTTTTCCACTCTGATGTCTCCCCCTACACAATTCGCATTGCCTCTCATGTTTTGTATCCTGTACACATGTACTTAGTGTTGTCATTTTATTCATTCTACAGAAAAGGATTCGAAGAAGTCAACGCCGAACAGGTACCAATAGCATGCTTTCTACTGATATTAGTCTTGAAACTTTAATGTGCACTGTTGTTCTCTCCAGCTTTGTTAATTCATTCTCAGTTTTGCTGTGGCTTTGCTTTTAACTAGATTGGGCGTACAGTCGCCGCGGGTGTGCCGGCACGGGAGTATTTCGTAAGTTCGATATTCCGAGTGCTGTTTGTGATGCCCCGTATGTCTGGACGCACCTGCAATCCGCGACACAAACTGCATTCTCGCAGTCTTGGCTACTTTCTCATTCGCTGCAAACTCCAATTTCATTCGAAGCTTGAACACAGCCATGATCTGAAGCATATAGTGTTACTTATTTACCATTTTAACCATGTTTCATGAAATGCACATCATTTCCAAACGTTCTCCATGAGTAACTCTTTGCAATTTCTGCGTGGTGGAACTTTCGTGTTAATTCAACAGTATTCATCAAATCAGTTACAACTCGCCGAAGCGAATGTTGGAATCGTTCATTACAATTTTACGCTTCTGTTTTATTTCGGTTTACAGTTGCAGTATTTGCTGTATTTTCTAAAACTATGTACATCCAAATTTGGAACCCATGCATAACATTAGCATTAATATGACTATTCAATTTACACTGAATTTTCTTGTTTGAAACTTCGGCAGGATAACTGTAAACTTTAATCAGGTCACTCGCCATTAATTTTAGACGCGAAGCTCGGAAAAGTTCAACCCCCTTGTCATAACACTACACTGCACTATTGTGTCGTATAGGGTATTTGTACCTTGGAATATTTGTACCCTGGGGTTTTTATACCTTGGTGTATTTAATTTGTACCTTGGGGTATCAGTACCGTGGGATATTTGTTCCCTGTGGTATTTGCACCTTGGGGTATTTGTATCTTGGTATTAGTAGCCTGGGGTTTTTGTACCTTGAGGTTTTTGTTTATACGTTGTAAATGTCATTGGGAATGTTGATTCGCGTGCCAAACGACGTGTTTAGTAGTGTATTTAGAGTGTTTTGCAGGCTGTTAACAAATTTAACACATGGATAAAGTAATTACTAATTTATGTTGTTTATTTGGTGTTGAAATATTTTTGTTGATTTGTTCCTTTGTTGTGGATTTGCTTTACGATTAGACTGGGGAAAGCATCGCCCAAAGTGCGTCGACATGCAAGCTTTAAGTAAGTTTCGTGCGTATTGAGGTTGTATACAAGAATGCTAGTCGAACAGAAACTTGTGCTGTTTCAATTCAATGGATAAACTTATTATGTGCTCAAGGGAATCTTGCTTGCAGTACAACTACACCAGTCTTTTGCTCTGACGAAGGGCTAGCGCTCGAGACGTCAGCTCAAATCTTCAAAAACATAACATATCAACTTTTAGTTGGTCAATCCCATCACTACACTGGCCGGGATTACCGGCCATACTGCACAACTTTACAAATTCAACCGTCTTGTCTAGATTTTACCATTCGGATTTGTATTTGAAGTATAATCATTGACTTTTTATCCTGAACCTTTACTAGGAGAAAGTAGGCTGAAGTTTGTCTAGGTGCCGCGGTTGATGAGTGGCACTGTAATTAAAATTATTATATGGCTGAGTAATTTCGCGCGCTATGATTGGCCAATTTGAGGTCCGTAACTTACGCCGGTACGGACTGCTATTAGCCAAGCAAGTGTAATAAAGCTTGTTTTGTTTTAAAAAAAAGCTAGAAAAACCATTTGATAAACATCTTATTAGCCTCGTTGCTCGGTTCGTACCGTAAGTTACGTATCCTCGTTTTTTCCTCATGGGCCGCGCACTTGGCGCTTGGGCCATAAGAATGGAAGAAACTCGGTCCGTAACTTACGTACGGACCTCGCACTCGGCAAATAAGAGTGTAACACCAAATTGTCGGTGTTTAAAATTCTGAAGCCTCTAACACAGACAATTCGGTGTTTATTATCTCTAGTGTGGTTGATTTGGGACAATTATGCCAGCACATAATAGCCAGGTAACGTCTGAGTGTAATGCCAAGCAGTCACCTTATCGAATTTTCCTTCTATTCCAGTGACTCGACGTTTAGGAGACGAAGTTTAAAGAAGACTCGAGATGACTACGTAAATAACATGTCGGACAAGTTGAAGAAAAGGGTTGACAAGTTTAAAGCTGATGACACTTCGAACGATTCTGGAGATGACTTCGTAAGTTACTTATATATAACTGACACATTTTCACTCACGCGGACTCACACATGAATATGCATACGCGCACATACGTTGGTACACACATACACATACATACGATAAATTTCAGTACATACATACGATCAACCGCGGTCAAGGGAAAAGCCATGGGATCGAGGTTGACATAAAAATTTTAAAACATCCATCCATCCATCCTTCCATCTTTGATACAGATTTACTGATGTATTTGCACGTCTGATGTGTTTTCTCCGTTTTTGCAGGACCATTTGGATCAAACGGAACCTGGTAAGCCAGTTGACCTCTTTACAGTATCTACATATTATTAAAATCGTCCGATTACTGCAGGAGACATAATCTCAAACTGACACTGCTGTTTGTCATTTGCAGCTGCTGTCAAATTCGTGGAACCTCTAAGTAACGTTGCTGTAAATAACACAGAAAATGTGCGATTATGCTGCAAATTGGAAGCTACAGAGGTCTCATACAAGGTTACATGGAGTAGAAATAATGTTCAGGTTGTGAATAGCGAGAGGCATAAGATTGAACGTGATGGTAGCACGCATGCGCTGGAAATTACGTCATCAGTGGTACCCGACAGTGGCACGTACACGTGTACAATATCGTGCCCAGCCTGGAGTGTCTCGTGCTCGGCCACACTCACTGTGACAGGTGCGTATCGTTGCAGTAGACTAAGTTCGAATTGTGCTCTGCTGCCTATTAATAGAGGCATGAAGTGGATGGAATCTAATTTTTGTGTATGTGTATGTGTGTGCGTATGCGTGTATGTGTATGTGTATGTGTATTTGTGTGTGTATGCGTATGCGCGTGCGCGTATGCGTATGCATATGTGTGTGCGTGCGTGCGTGATTGTATGTATTTGTGTATGTGTGTAACTGTGTGTGTGACTGTTACTGTATGTATGTTTATGCGTGACTGTTTATTACTGTGCATGACTGTGTCTGTGTGTATGTACATGTGTGTGTGTGTGTGTGTGACCATGCAAGTATGTGCTTGATCCGATTTCTTTCTTTCACACTCTCTATTGGATAGCATGAGTTTGCAAACTTGGTAATGTTTTTTTGTTTTTTTTACCAAGTTTTGCTGTTGCTTTAGTTAACTACAGCACTCTTAGTTGCTTAAAAATCGGTTTTAGCAATATTCCGATATAGTTGTTTCAAACTTGGCGTTAGTACAAATAGGACTAGAAACGTTTTGAATTGTGAACTAGTGAGTTCTGATCTCTTGGTTCACTTTATGTTCAGGTGTTCCGGAGCCGCCTTCTAAACCCTACGCCACGGACGTGTCATCTTCATCATTAGTGCTGGAGTGGGGAGAGTCCGAATTCGACGGCAATAGAACAATTACCGCGTACACTGTTGAATATAAAGAGACTGGGGTGAGTGTATGGCAAGCCGCTGTCCCGTTCGTCGCGGGCAGCTCTACAAATATCGATGACTTGACTCCTGGAGCAACGTATCAGTTTCGAGTGAGCGCCAACAATGAAATCGGCATCAGTAAACCTAGTCCACCGTCAGACTCGATCACCCTGGAACGTGAAAATGGTAAGAATTGTGAATGTGCGACTCCAGCCGCATCGTAAATTGTAGACTAAATGTCAACGCATGCCTTTCGCAAAGTAATTAACTTCTGTACGTTCACTAAGACCATCCATTGTCATTTATAATTGTGTTGATGGCTCTTGATAAAACTTAATAAATATAATAAAATTAAATATTCCGTACTGTGTGATAAAGTTGTTCTAGAATTAAGATCGCGTCGTACCTCGTAACACTAAACGTGCCACTAACATCGTAACACACAACATTGTGATATAAAGTAGGTTGACCAAAAATTGCATGCATTTATTGTAACCGTGTAATATTTGAACTCTCATTTCAGAAGATTCATGATAAAGCAACAGGATTTAGGAACCTGTCAATCAGTCATGCCACCCACCCACTCATGCACCCATTCATCTGTCTCTGACTGACACCTTGACGTACAGCTTGTCACGTTCCATTCTTCTTTTTTCGCGCTATCGTTAAAGATTTAAAAGCGATAAATAACTCTGTAATTATTGTAACTGCTGTAACATGACCTTGTATGAATGAACGAGTACTTGGTACTTGTGATAAGGTCGAACATTCATATAATCATTTCGATTTCGGTAAAAAAAGCTATAAAATCAGTCAAGATGCATGCTCGATTTTATCACTAAATGAATGCCGCATAGGCAAATTGTGAATGACATTGCAACTTCGCAGTTGAAAATATTCAAATCTGTCGTTAGATAGGAATTAGTTCTTAGTAAGAAGGAGAGGATAGCACACCGTAGTTGTAATTAATCGTTTTAGGTTGAAATAAACACAGAAAGTTTATATTTTATAGCTTTCGAGACCTCAAATGGACGTTATTGGAAATTAGTTTGCACAACGATTCTGCGGGGCGGAGCTGGTTCCTTGCATAGTATGCAGAGAACATTTCACGTGATTTTCTTTAGCCAATCAGCTTGTGCTGTGTATCGCACGCTGGCGTGCGAATGGTCAGTCGCTTCATTTTGGCGGGAAATAAGACTGCGTTGATTTGGGGTCCTGAGAAACGGTAGTGAAAGCTAATTGATATACAAATTTAAGTTCAAGACTAGCTTCTCAAAAATATTGCTAAAAGGATAGGTACCCCGAATATGTCCGTGCTTGAAAAGTAGAAAGTGATCATTTCATTGATTAATTGATTGATTGATTGTTTGATTGATTGATTGATTGACTTGTTTTGATTGATTTCTGTCTGTCCCATTCATTGTGTGGGATAGCCGTTCTGTAAACCGATTTACTCTTTAACTTGTTCCGCAATTTGAAAGCATGGAAGATAACATGATTGGAAGTTAAGTGCATGGAAAAACATATATTTATTAACTTTAGTCTACTGAATATTAATTATTTAAATCGTAATAAGTCCGATTAAGTAAGGCATGCCGGACTGACAGTGAATGAAAAGCGAGACTGAAGGGGTAAATATGTGTTTTATGCTGAAGGGGTCTAAAAAGATAACACAGATTTCCTGAAAGGAATTTCATGTTCAGCCTTCTGTGTTCCTATTTGCTTGAATTGTACTGCACAATAATTCAAATTATGTCCGAATTTATTGAAATATTAGCAAACGAGAGACTAGTTGGATAATTATTATTAAATGCATTTTATTGTAGATTACTCAATAAATGTTATTTAAAATGTAACACAGTTTCTCGATAAACGTTCACAGTATCTCAACAAGTAAATAGGTGAATAAATAAAGAGTGGAATAAAGTGCTCCTGTTAACCTTACTTGCATGGCTCATTTAACATGTCGTGTGTGAATGCGTAACTGTTGCATTGGTGTCTTTGTAGGAGGTATAAATTAACTAGCCACTAAAACTAAGCCAGTCCCTGAATGTTCGGGATTATTTCGAGAAAAAGAATGAAATACTATTCGTGAACAAAAGCACAGTCGGACTGGCTGCATGTGTTTACATACCATGATCGAACAACGTTGACCCGTGCGGCCTGTAATACCCCTGCATCACTGCCGAATGCCCCCTATCAGTAAGATAAGGGAGCAGGTCAAACACACGCCCCAGATAGGGACCCACTTTCTTCACCAGACACAGCGCATGGTACCACCCACCCCCTCATTTTGCGCTACCTATTTCCACCTACCCCCTCCCCCAACTGGGTCCCTCGAGAGGGCATGTGTTTTGACCAGCTCCCTAAGCAGGTGTCTGGCAGTGTGTGTTCCTGAATATTCTGAAGCTACCACATTTGCACTGATATTTGCCTAATTTCGAGAAAATTGTTGTACACATTGGGCGGTGAAGGGGGAGGGGTGTTTAACGACTCTTTGGAAGATTGTGGATACATCAAAATTTAGTCCTAGGGTGTGAGTTGTAAAAAGATGATCAGGTAATAGAAACTCGCTCCCCCCCCCCCCCCTTCATGGGCACGCGCGTGCATAAAAACACCCACACACGCACATACACAGCACACCTCCCCCCAGTCGCAGCCAAGATGTAGCCGTTTAGCAGCCGTTAGGGCTGCATAAGCTTTCCCTCAATTTGTGACGCAAGTTCTTGCAGTATGTATTGTTTGCCGATTACGTCCGTGACGAATGTTTTTGAGGAGTTGCCTGACCCCCTCCCGGGCCTTCTCCTTCCCCCACCCCCTTGTAAGAAACACCTGTTGTCATCCATGTACAGTGGAGTAGTCTGGATAGCCCCGAAGGACGCACTATCAAGTAAGTACGACGTCTGTTTTCCTGTTAGCTTCATATGGCAACTGCCGCTTGTAGACAGCAATAGGTTCTTAAACAATTAAAAATTGATCAGTGTTACCTCTAAAGTGTATTTTAAACGATAAGAACGTTGAAATAATATAAAAATAGCTGTTTCTGTTAACTTGAATTATCGCAGAAAATAACAAGAATATAAACACGTGAATTAAAACTTTAGCTCGTCACCAGCTTTTGTCTGTTTGTAATGATAATTCGTGGAGATGGTAGCTAGACAGTGGAAAACGTCAGTAGTGATTGACAGAAGGTGGACGTACCAACTAACAGGGACGGCACAAGTTGAGACCAACTGGCCGGGGAGACACTGGATGGCTGTCCGACCTAATGACTGACAGACGGACTATCTAACTTTAGTAACTATCTGCCTGTCTAACTATGTAGTAACTGTATCTGTTTGTCTGACCCATTGACTGACTGACGGATTATCTAACTGTAGTAACTGTCTGTGTGTCTAACTATAGTGTATCTACCTATAGTAACTGTCTGTACCGAAATATAGTAACTGTCTGTGTGTCTCAACTGTCTGTCTAACTATAGTAACTGTCTGTGTGTCTGACAATAGTAAATGTCTGTGTGTCTAACTATAGTAACGGTCTACGTGTCTAACTATTGTAACTGTGTGTCTAAGTATAGTAACTGTCTGGTTGTGTAACTATAGTAACTGTCTAACTGTAGCAACTGTCCGTGTGTTTGTCTGACCCATTGACTGACTGGCGGACTATCTAACTTTTAATAGTAACTGTCTGCCCGTCTTAACTGTGGCAACTGTCTGCCTGTTTAACTATAGTAACTGTCTGTGTGTCTAATAGTAGTAACTGTCTGCCTGTCTAACTGTAGTAACTGTCTTTGTGTTTGTGTTTGTCTGACCCATGGACTAACTGACGGACTTCTCGCGGACTTAGACTGTCTGTCTGATCCATAGCCTCGGACCAAGCGGCCCTGGCGCTGTGTGAGAGAAAACTGAGGGGTCTGTTCACGCAGGCTATCTGATCCAGGGAGTCCAATTTTTAAACATTTTTAAAAGATATAACATTTTTTTTAAAAATTCAACACTTTTTTGAGTATTTTAAAAAATAATTCGCAGACCAGCTAACGGACTATTTGTCAGACGTATTGGCTCGTCAAGCCACCGACCGACCGACAATCAAACAACTGGCTAGCTGTCCGACTCACTGATGTGTGATAGACTATGACTAATTAACTGACGATGTCAATCAGTCCGACTATCGTACTAACTGTCTGTCTGTGACTGACTGATTGACTGACTGACTGATTGATTTATTGAACCTATCAACGCGGCACAGAACAGATGTTGATACATTTGTATGTAGCTCCAGGTACGCCAAACATCACCGACCCAAAACACGACACCGCTGCAAGTTGTGTTCTTTTCTTTGCTGTTGTGCAGGTGATGTCTGCTCAAGTCCCACGAAATCGTCACCGAGTTTTGTCAAGTGGAAAGATAACATCGACGAATATCACAACATCTACGCGGAGCTCGGAAGGTGAGACGGCGAAACTTGTAGTACGGTTTTTTCCCTATATGTAACCACAAGAATATAAGTATAATGATCGTTTTCTTTTGTCCAACAGGACTTATCTGAGAGGTTGAAAACTAATTTGCTTGTTTGATATTTGGGCAGAAATGGTTGACATTACAAACACTATAATTCCTTGGGAAGTATTTCTCCCTTTTGTCTCAAGACGGCTGTCTTATGTCAAGAAATAGCCAGCGATCGTCAATATTTCGTTGGTTGTGCTTCTTTTTACTGAAAACTAGAAAACAACTTATATTTGGGATCGTCTTACACTTAGATAAACTGGAAAAAATATTTGATCAGCACTTAGCCAGACACAGACACAAGCACGCAAGTTTTGCTTTTGAAGACTGTGATAGACAAAATCAAAATCTGTGGGGTGGGGTGGGGCCGGTCTGCTGTGAGTATCACGCGTATGTTCATCCTATTTTTAAATGTTGTATTATCACTCGTATCAATTGAGTTTCAAACAGGGTTCGTATGGTCATAAAAAAAACCTAAAAAGTCCTTAAATTTCGAAAAGCAAATTTCAGTACTCAAAAGTCCTTAAAAAACGTGAAGGTCCTAAAAGGTCCTAAAAAACAGCTCTGAAAATGGTAGACTGCAAACTGAACTGTAAATTTGTTTTCTTGGAAGTTTGGATCGCGGAAGGAGGAAAACCAGAACTCTCCCAATTGATTTCAAGTGTCCTTGTCGGAAGGACCTAAAGATTGTTGTAAACGGTCCTAAAAAGTTTTAAAAAAGTCCTTACATTTCAAATGAAGCAATCCGTACGAACCCTGTTCAAAAGAACTAGCTAGTTTTGATTCTCAACAAATGCAGAGCTCACTGAAGAAGATTTAGTCATAATGACTCTTTCAACTACTTTCTTGCAGAGGACGCTTTTCCGTTGTAAAGAAGTGCGTAGAGAAAACGACTGGGAAGGAGTTCGCTGCCAAACACGTGAAGAAACGAATTGTCAAGCAGAGGGAAGTCGAGCAAGAGGTCGCTATTCTGAGCCAACTGAAACACCCGCACCTGTGCTCGTATTACGATGCGTACGACCAGGCCAAGAACTATGTGGTGATCACAGACTTACTGAGTGGCGGCCGATTGTTTGACTATCTTGTGGTTATGGATGGTTTGACGGAGAAAGTGGCTATCGGTTACTTAATGGAGATTTGCGAGGGCGTACAACATCTGCGGGATCTGGGGATTGTCCACTTGGACTTGAAGGTACTCACATGCGTCGGGTTTGGATTTCAAAATTGTTTTGATTTGTTGTTGATGCAAACGAATGACAAGAGCCTGGTATCCATAAAATATTAATTACCGTAATCGCAACTATGCAGACAGTCCTGTGACAGTGTCTGGGGCATGTCTCCGACAAGCTAGAGTTTAATGGAAACACTTCGTTACAATAACTGCACTGTTGTGCGACACACAGTCTGCGGTGCCGTAAAGATTGAATAGAGTTAAACTCTTTCGGCAGGTACGGCGCCGCAAACCGGACTATTTGCTGCGATCACTTGCCAGCACTTTAGACACCTTGACAAATGGAAGCACTTTGCCAGCGCTGTCTGCGGCACCTTTACCTGACGGCGTTAATGATTCTATGCAAACTAGGCTTAACATTATGCAACAGACAACCCCAGCATTCCCGTAATCAGTCACGCAACTAATTCCAAAACACGACAAGAATGGATAAACCATGAGAAACATTAGCTCACACGTGAACAACCCTAACCCTACTGTAATCAGTTACGCAACTAAACACGAATGGATAAACCATGAGAAATATTAGCTCACACGTGCATGGCCGTACACCCGTAGAGCCACTCGTACCGTACCCACTCTCGTGTCTCACAGTCTGTGATCGTTAACCGATCATTTGCGTTTTCTCCTTGCAGCCCCAGAATCTCCTACTAGACGGCGGCCCTCTGCCAAAGGTTAAAATCATCGATTTCGGTAGTGCTGTCCAGTTAGGGGACTCGGGAAAGCCGGTGGTGCGACAAGTTCGTGGGAGCCCAGAGTTCGCCGGTGAGTGCAGTAAATGCCGTTGTAAATAAAGATTCATTCAGATACGTAATAACCCTTATTCGGTCGCGGTAACATGAACGGTGTAGTTGTTTTGTACATACTGCAACTATTCCTTCAATGCAGCTGACAGTTAAGAAATATAAATCGCTTTTCCATTTTACATATCCTGATGTAAACACGTGGGAAGTTGGGAGAACACGAGAGTAGCGTAGCGAAAACTAATTAGAAATAATAAGGACATGGAAATAATCAAAAGTTACATTTTAAACTGGTTATGAAAGTAGAAATTCTCCTCACTTTTCCAAGATGGCCGAACAAGCCAATCAAATGCGTGCTTCTACTTGGAAGGCCGAACGTTTTCTGGTTGCGTACGAGCTGTGCCAGCGCTGGCAGTAGCTTCTTTAAAAAAGCTGTTCTTCTGAAAGAAAAGGGGTCATAATTGTAATGGTCATGGTGCTCACTACTCCTGGAATTACTGGAAAACTCCTGGAATTTTGAAATTTTCTTCCAGGGCCCTGGAAAACTCCTGGAAAGACAGATAATTTCCCTGTA
>JANVCK010011123.1:0-32767 GCA_026546655.1 Epizoanthus illoricatus | reverse complement strand
CACAAATCTATTTATTTACAGCTCTGGTTTTCCATTGAGCACTTTTATAGCAGATGAAGTCTTCAGTTTATCAGCTTGTACATCGGACTATACCCACATCAAGAAGACAAACACGAAGTATATCTTGGCTTCGTGATGAGCATAAAACAAATATAATCAATTTAAGTTTTCAGCTTAAATCGAAGCTGTTTCGGCCGTCTCTACCGCATTTATTTCAGTTGTAGGAGAAAAAAACTGAAAACAGAACTTTGGGAATTAATTTCCTCAATTCAAGAGAGCGTCCTAAACTGAAATGTTTCGCACGCGCAATTATTGTTGGGTAAGATATCAAACATGAATTGGTACTGATATAAATTTTCCCTTACATAAGAAAATATGTCTCCGGCAGAAAAGTAAACTGAACCCAGAACTAAATAAAAAGCCATTTTTCTATGGTCAGTTAACAATTGTTCTATGAGAAGCTGCAATCATGAAATAAAGAAATAATGAAATACTTGGATCTCGGTGACTGAATATGAACAGAACAAAAGAAGAATGGGGCCACATTATCCAATTGGGAAGTCATTTCCAACCGACATGTGGCAGCTAAACAACTAAAGTTATCGAAAGTTAGGAAGCAATTAACAGAATAAAAAAGGAGATTTAGATTTCCATCGGTAACCCGTAACAGTTAAAGAACTGACAAACCTGGGGCTGACAGAACCAACGGTTTAACGCCCCTGTCCACGGACGTAAGAAGATCAACCAAATCCAACAGAGGCTCGCCAAGCGTTGAACCCGGGACATCCCGATTAGCAGTGCGAGATCTTACCGACTGCGCCATCCACGCGCGCAGAATTTTCCTGAAGAGACTCCTCTGCCCTCAGTATAAAATAAATTGTACTATTCCTGACCTATTCGATCATATAGTATTACAATAACTGTTGATAATAACTGCTGTGCCCATCAAGAATTCACAGGTTGAATCTGCGTGATGTACCGTCGAGTTTTGATATATATCGTTGACTCAGTCTAACTACATCTTCCTTTGAATTTTCTTTATTCACGACTCAGGAATTTTAATTTAGATTAATAACCTATAAGGAATAGCAGCGATGAACCGAAGGAAAGACATGAAACGGCGAATAACACCGTGCCCGCTTTTGATGAATCTTTCACTTGTGTCGGTAGATTCTAAAATGACTAAACGCAATCAGTTAAATTCCACTATTTTGACAAAGGTTTTGTTTCTTTCTTTAATATTTTATGTCAATAACAACTAGCTGGAGGGAGTATATTATATATATAATAATAATGTAGTGTGTGTGTGTGTGTGTGTGTGTGTGTTAAACGTATCTCTATAAGATTGCACGCTACAATCCTGGCAAGTTATACTATGATCAAGAGAAAACCCAAATATATTACTGATGAAGAGATACTGCCAGAAGAAGCAAGATGATGGGAGTAGTTGATATGCTATTCTCTGTGATCTTATAACAGCCATTCTTTTCAGTGAGAATAATCTATAAGTGGTTACAATCATTCTTCCTCCAGCAAACTTGAAATTTAAAGAAAATAGGTCCACTTCATCAGTGAACACCAGATAGACTATATAGTCAACACCACTATGACCTGAAAGCGAGCTAAGATGTGGTTACCACTTTTCTACCTTTACAACTTATAAATACATAGAGTTGGCCTCGTTCTCTAATTCAAGATCACTACCGTTAGCTAATTGCTCGAGCAGTTTTGTACAATAATGAGCAAAGTCTTATAATTTGTAAAAAGCCACGCTAGTATTTCATGCACCGGCCCGAAAAAGTCATTGACGTCGAAGGTGGAAAAGTATTTCCTGCCTTCAAACTTTGACAGCCTAATATGTGACTTCCATTTGAATCCTTTTATGCTTACCTATCTACCTACTTTACGGCCTACCAGTCATTTGTGACTAATCTGCTTTCCACAGTCAATACATACACTGTGGTATCTATACTCTAAACTATATTTTCTTTACTTGCATTTCAGGAAGTGGTGTAGAGATTCGAACTGAACCGGAGAAAGATCGTCGATCTTCAAGTGACTCAGCTATACAGGTGTGTGTCGGGAAGTCAGAATATTTAGTAGTCTGAAGCACTTCCTTCCTGACTTATGTAGGAGAAAACTATTTCAGTCTGAAATACGAAGAAAAGGTTGTTGGAAAGAGACGACAGCCCATTACTATATATGGATAAATTTATCGCTAATGTTAATAGTCTGGAATTCAGCTCTGCATGTACCAAATCCATGCATGATTTTGCAAAAACCGTTGAGTTACTATAAAACTCCTATAGTTTAGATCAGTCTCGATTCATAATAAAAATAATCAAATGAATCAAATAATGGCTTATACTATTCTTTCACCGATTTATTGAACTCAGTTAAGTCCTCTTTGGATTTTGCAAGCCTACAATGTTGATGTAGAACGTCACTTGAAATTCGGCAGTGTAACTAACGGACTTAAACGGATTCCGGCTTTCGTTCACGAGTTAAATTTAACTTAATCCATTATCACGTAACCCTGGTTCACATTTGTGAGACATGCACACCACAAACACACAAACACAACAAGCAGACACGAGACAGGCAACTGACCACGCAAAGCAGCCACTGATATTGGATACACGTGAGGTGGTGCTTCAACGTCTCAGTTCACACGGTTTTTCTTGTGCTTTACCGTGTGTACTTTCTTTCCACGTCTGTGCTTATTCATCATAAGTGCGAATCAGAGTTCTCAAAGTGTTCATTTCATCTAGATATTTCGGCTACTGTACACTGGTACAGTGGGTTACATATATTGCTAAAGAACATAATTTCGACCGATTAGTCATTCTTATTGTTTGAATCTTAGCTACCCCTTTACAAAAGGAAATAACTTAAAAGAGATATATCCTAAAAGGAAAGAAATATAGAATTAGAAGTTTCAGTATATATTTATATTGAAGGTTGCAAGGAGCTTTCGCAAGAGTGTTATATACATTCGTGGTTGGCAGTGTCGCCTGTACAATGTGATCTGTGGGAAATTCTCAGCTTCTACAGCGACCAACACACACCTCCTAGAGCGAAATGACACAGATCGTATCAAACGCCATACACCACACTTCTTAACGCTAGCCTCAGATACACTCTATAGTTGTAATCGCTAATTCAGTCATATATAGAGTAAATTATTAGAGAGAGAGAGAGAGAGAGAGAGAGAGAGAGAGAGAGAGAGAGAGAGTACTCATATGTACAAGATTAGTTTTGAAGATCCCGACACATGAATTTTAAGTCGTATTTTTTCAACTCTAACTTCCACTTTTATTCACAATTTTCATTGAGTAGACAATCTGTAATCTTGCTCAAAAGAAATACGTTCTGAAATTATATACTTAATAGCATACAGTAAATTCAGTTTTCTTAAACGAGAAACATTTGTCTGTTCAACTTAATCATTAAGGTAAGAAAATTCGGGTGTGCCCAATATTTGAGAGTGTTTCAAAACAAATGCCCAAAAATCAAGAAAAGCCCAAAATGATAACACAATGCTTAGTATTAAATCGATTAAGCTTGTTTTTGTTTAGTTCAACGACATCAACATATCTGCCTCTCAGATATCTAAATCACTCGTATTAAAATATTGTTCTCACCGCAATGTCGGTCTGGAAATGAATGTGATATTAAAACGTTCATTGAAGTCACTCCCTGCTGCGCTATCTAACAGCCAACATCGAATCTTCCGCCGGCAGAGAACAGACACATTACATTCAATTTCTTTTTTGTTATTCACGGATTATTAAACTTTGTCACTGCTCGTAAATATAGTGAGTGAAAGATACGTAGAGGAAACGGGATATGGCTGCATTTATACAGTTCATATAAAAACTTAATTGTTTTAGACCTTAGACTCAATATTATCCAATTTTAGTTTATTATAGCAGTGTATAAAAATAAATATACTTTGAAGTTGAATTTAAAGTTAGCAAAGGTACAGCATGCATGTTGATTGTTGTAATGCAGGTGTTCGCCGAAAGATGACTGAACACATTTTTATTAGCGCCAACCAGTGTCCCCTAAACTGCTAAACGAGCGATCTGCATTACAGAACAAAACGTTTAGTCATTTGATTGCTAGTTTGTTAGTGTTTTGTGCCAAGCAAATCATCCTGTTGTTTATTAAAAGTATTACAAGTTGCAACCATTAACTGAACCAACCAAACTGAATATGAACAGGCCTGTATTTTGCCACTTTTTTTCATTGGACTCATATAGGTAGGGCAAACGAACTATGCATCGGTTTGAACTAATTTCGGCCAAGAAGCATGTGGCGTATTGTGTAATTGACAGTTTCTAAAGTGCTCATTGTTAGTGCTCACTGGAAATGTTAATTTATTTGCAATGCAAAACATAGCACTAGAAAGGATATGCGACAAGGGAATACTACGAAAAAAAGAACCAAAGATTTAGGAAAAGCATAAAGAACATTTGCAGTGATATCAAACAACAACTAAACAAATGTTGACACTTTGATACAGTGCCAAACGTCAAATCGCTAAATAAAAAAATTGTATTTTTTTATCAGAAGTTATTCAATATATTTAGGCCCCACATAGCTTGATAGAATCGATGTATACAGTGTAGTTTGGAAAATTCTAAGTAGTTGCAAGTCAATTTTGAAATGTGCTCATCTAAGTGCAATCAGTTTCGATTTTCAGAATCTGTCGTCAGCCTGCATGTGGGCTGAAAGCGACTAATATATCTTACAAGGGAAGATAGGAGACATTCTGGAGAACAAAAGCGCTCTTTCCTCTAATGCTCTGGCACAGAACGCAATGACTAACTTTTCGTATCATACAAATCCAAAAAGTCGAACTAGAGAAGTTAGACATTGATTTAGCGGTATCAGTCAGTTGAAAGAAAATAAGAACAGAGGTTATTTGCCCAAAGTACTACAATGGCTATTGTTTGAAGTAAAATTCAATTCTAGAAACACTAAAGCAAAATGATCAGTGGTGTCGGTAATATTCTAAAACTGACTTCTGACAATTCTGCTGGGTATATTAAGTGACAAAGTGCGAGTACGGGCGAACGCCAGTTTTTGAGTACATATTTTAATCATCCAAGCAGACAGTAGCATTCCATTCTCAAACAGTCAGATGAAAGTGTTTGTATCTTTACCATAGCTTTTTACAAGCTTTTTCATCTACTGCTGGCTTGATTAAGAGATAAATGATAAGACACAAGTTTGTAAATATTAAATATATTTTGCTGTTACAATTCATTTGCAAAAGAAGCAACGAGAGTCTGGCTGTAACGATGCATATGTATATATCATATAAGAAGACTCGAAAGTTAGATTATTGCAATTGATAAATCCTATTGATCATCCCGGTACGGCCCAAAGAACAACCTAACTATCCTCTATGGCGCTGAGACAATGCTTACTGCACAATAACTTGTTACCAAAGGCAAAATTTAATTTTTAATAATGTATATCTACAACTATTGAGATTGATTACTTATTTTTCTCTAAATGCCATTAAATACTAGGAGTGAATCACTGACTTCAATATATCGTTCACATTTGTGCTACAACTGATCAGCTGTGAATCGGTTACAAGCTATTCTTTGGTGTATTCATAAATTCTCACTGTGTAATGTCAGAGTTGAAACCACTTTACTGACTTACTTTGAGAGTTCTGTTATCTGAACAGTTATACGAAATCTGCTGTCGCCCAACACTATAAATACGAATTATGCATGCAAATGTTGGAAATTCCTGAATGAAAACGAGCAGGGATGCGGTTGGTAGATTTATCTCAATTGTACGCTACTGAAACCTGTCGCTCATTTCTACTTATAGTTCAACATATTTTGTCTGACATCAGTGATAGATTTAGCAAATATAATTCCTGTTTCGATATAACTCTGAAGTATATTGCGTAGATTATGAAACGGTTCCGCAATTTCAGTTCTTGTTCATTGTTTTAATTTTAACCAGAAGAGTTTGAGAACAAGATGTTCTTAATTACTATGTCTATGATTACGTAACGTAATTCCTGTCAGTCTTTTTAGCAGTGTTCTCTTTGATCTTTAATGAAATTATGAGCAACCCTCAACGGCTGAATAATTTTTTTAAAATACTAAACTTCTGACTATTCTCTTCAATTTAGAAATAAACTTTTTACTTGTCCTGTGTCAATGAAAATGGAAGTTTGTTTTATACATGTGCTTTTTTGGTTCCATTCGCAACTAAAATGAAATAAAATGATTTATCTATGTTTATAGCAAACGTATGAAAACAATTCTTTGTAAAAACAAATTTAATAAGTTCGGTGAAAAAAGTGCTTCGTTGGTCTCGAAGGGAGGTTATCTCTCTGTTGCTGCTGTGTTTTAAGGTATTTTCCCAGCATCTTGTCAGTTTCTGTTACAATCAAGCCGTGCCGGATAAAATAAGATCCATGTTCTATGTACATATTCAGTTATATATTTTATATCATAATGAATTTTGCAACGCATATATAGGTTTTCTGCCGGTATTAAAAGAACAGAAGTAATGTGTCCTTTGGGTAGCTATGTCTTGATAAATAATATGAACAATACTAAAGTACTACTGACCGAGATATTACTTTCAACAGATACAAATCAACATATAATCTATAGTACATGTAGTATAGAATACAAATTTGTATCCTCTGCCGTCCTATTTTATTTTTAAAATATCTTTGTCTCAGTTTATTACTATGTTACATTTCGCCTTAAAGCAATATCATTATATTAAAGTTTGTCAGTATATATAATATAATTGCAGTTTTTCAAAACTATAAACGGCATTGAATTTGCAATAAATTTACAAATGACTCATCCAAGTAACGGGGCACTGAAAAGCTAAACAAAATGAAAGTACCGAGATACTTTCTACTTTGAAGTTTTCTAATATCTGATAAACGAGCGGATAACTTCTCAAAGACGATTTTGTGATAATTAGTTTATTGTCAACGGATTTAGAGCCGTGCGTGGGTGCAGGCGCTTTCTGCTAAAGTTATACAAATATCATTATTACTGAATAACCGCAAATTTACTCCAAATTGTAACCAAACTGATCTGTCATTCTGTATTTATAGACTGTAGCCTTGTCACATCCTTCCCTACGACAGCACAACCAAAAACCATTGAAAGAAAACACTTTCGTCTTTTCAATTAAGGAAAAAAAGTAATTTCTCAACATGGAATTTAAAGCTACGATGCGAACATTAAATAGTTACCTTATAAATATATTACAAGATACAGGCGAGGTCAAAAGTTTCTTTTTAACTTTAGAACAGGAATGTTTGTCACAAGGAAACTTTTATAGTATGTTGGGATATGTTTTTATATCAGCTACATGTAAATTTGTTATTCAACCTCAGTTGTAACTATTTAGATATACCGGGTAATCGATTTACTTGGCTGCTCAAAACATGGGCTGCAGACGGACTATTTCGTCCAAATTACAACCCATAATAAGATGGTCAGTTGTATTAAAGGATGCTAGTTCAGTTATCATAAAGTGTTGTAAATTTCAGTCAGTCCTAAAATGGAAGTGAAATATTTTAATATGATGTAATAAACCCAGCCATTTTGTTGTTTGTTTGGTCAGTTATTCACGAGTTATAGAGCACAAAAGTGTGTACATATCCCCGTTTAAACCCACATAATTGCAGAACAATCTACGCTGTGAAACTAGAGGGCAAAGCATCTAAACTTTATCGACATTTTTCTCTACACAAGAGCTGCTGCATTATTATTTCAGAATGCTCAAAATTTTGGTTGACACTCCGGCACTGCATCACCGTTGACATCTATTTTATTTTCTTAAATTTATTTTTGTAATTGACTGAGTTGATGTTCTAAACCTAAACTGAAACCCAGCATAGAAATAGACAAAGAACACTGCAAGCCTTTCAACAAGTGCAGGATCGCAGTTTAACAGTTGTAACGAAATAGCCTGCATTAAATATGGCTGTTCGAGTTGGTATTAAACCACTTTCATGCTACTGCTCCGTTGAGGGTGGGGCAAAGACCACAAAATGGCCATCTAGCCAAAATTAGACCATCTTGAAATTAATAGCTACTTGTGGTTACTATATTCCAATACACAGTAGTGGAAAGGGAGGGAAGGCTGCCGGTTCATATCACGGGCAAAATATGATATTGAAATTGAATAATTTGTGACCGATATTGTCTCGGCACCTACATAGCCAGCGCGTGCTTTCGACATGCGTCAAACCATGAATTACACTTCAACTGTAACATCAGTCAATTTCTTGTCAATTGAAAGTGTAGTCATCCAGGACAAAGAATAAACAACCCGGCAAACTGATAAGGATGCACGAAGTCCTTGTTATGTACTTCTCATCGACGAGGTTCGCTGTGTTTTCTGTCTAAAGCACGGAATACTTTTTCTGCCAAGTTATTAATAGTCTTCCAGATATAGTTGCAGCAATAGCTGTTGCTAGGTTCACTGGACAAACAGATACAAGCTGACACAAATTCTCATTCTATAATTATGGCTTTAGCCGGAGGGACTTGTTCCCACGTAGACATCATTCCAAATTCAAAAATTCAAAAGAAATTGGAGTTATTATATATTTAGCAGACACTCGATCCATGGCAGTGACTGAGCAAATGGCAACGCTTTTCACTCAGTGCGAAGTTAATTCGAATGATTGCATGGCTGAAACAGGCATTGATAGAAAGTTGGAGCGGATTTGGACAGTTTACCTGAGAGTATAGCAAAATGGGTAACACAACTGGCAAGTTCTTTCATGGAACTGAAAAGTACTTAAAGAGCCTCAAAATAAAGACTCCAAGATTTTTACTTACGTGTTGGTGCATTCTAGAAAGATTCAACATGTAGAATATAGTGCAGGCATTTATTAGCTAGGGCAGGAAGGGCAAATGCTAACAAACTTACCAGGAAATATTAGATGTAAAACAAATCTATGTGAGTTTGTATATGTACTTGTCCATTCTATTTTAGCAAGTCAACTGTAAAATTGTATTCAAAGTTTTTAGAATAAGTAAATTTCCGAGTCTGTGGATGTTATTTATATAGTTAGGAACGCTTTGCTATAATGATTATGAAAGTTAATTACAACTAAACATATGCCCAAAATTTGACTTTGGACTTGATATATATAAATATATATATAAATAAAATAAAATAATTAATATCGATCATTTTATATCAAGTGCTTAGTTTTATAGAATTTGTTGTTAGAAGGTATCCAGTGCAACATTTGTCTTGTCAATATACCTATAAGGCTATATACCATCTCGTTACTCATTAGCGGTGAATAGGACGGAAAATGAAATCTGATATTCATAATTACCTTGCTTTTATTGTCAGTGAGTATTTTTGCGATTTATGATATCAAATTATTTATTTTTTTAATATGAGCGCTCTATGATTCAAAATGAAATCCCGAGTTAGAAGTTTTAGTTAGCCATGACCATTTTAAGATGCGACCAAAGCTACCTGTCTAAATTATCTTTCATTTCGTTTCTATCTTGTCACAGTTACAACTTGGGGATTATGGCACCTCGTACGTGTATCACATTGACTCATAAGCAAAATATTGAACGAATTTTATTGCGAATAAAATGAAACAACAGTAAACAACTGAACAATGACAAAGGAATGCCGCTTTTCATAAAATCCACCTAACAAATGAGTTTTGTGTCTTTCTAAAAGAAACAAATACAAAATTAATTCGAAGCTAGCGGATAGAAAGAGATATACTTTTATCCGGCGCAATTAGGCAGTTTACAGCATGACTATTGTCAAAAATGCCAACACTGACAGCGATAACCTGCAGTCGCAATCTCGATCTTGCTACAGCCATGAAGTTTGAGGACATGTGGTCATTTAATTTTGGCAACCTCTTAGTTCAAACAAAACTGACTATAAAGCTTTTGTCGTTCGTTTTAAGCAATACAATAGTAATTATTGGACCATTTTCATAAGCACTGGCGATTCAGTAAACGTATCTTGGAGGTAAACTCTTTTCGTGTTGTTCAAAACTTGTAATTTATTCTTTCCTCTGCGTGTTAATGTTGTGTTCGTCTATCGCGGAGGGCAGTCTCAGATTGAACACGTACGAAGCGATGTCTTCTCTTTATACTTCTTCAAACTGCCACATACTTCTCTTTCAGGAACAAACTAGAAATATCAAATCAACATTGTAAAATTATTTCATCATCACTATGAAAAGTCTCTGGGAAGGTCGACACGAAGACTCGCGAGGAGAGGTCTTTCTTGTTGAAAACAATGGGTGCACGACTGCCAAAAGGCAAATTAATCGTGTCCCCAACAGTGACGCTAATTTTTCTTTTTTACCTGCTTCAGTTGAATCGACAGTTCTTGAAATTAAGTTCTGTAGTACAGCTGGATTGAATTCAGTGGAGTCGATTTCCAACAGCGTTATCGCAACTCTAGGTTTTCAGATGTTAGTTTGTACATTAGTTAGTTTGGTTGCCTCGAACCGCATGGCGTTTTCCCTTCCACGCTGTTTTAACAAACATTTCTCGCCGGCACATAAACAGTAATTAACACTTCCACGCAAGTAAGCAATTAAATATAAACATGAACAGCTAACTCGATTTGGAAAGTAAACAGTTCAACAGGGCGTTATGCTTGGCGATTTTCTGACAAGACAGGTCTCTTTGTATTTAGTAAAGTGAAAAACATTGTACAAGTTCCATAAAACATTTCAAACGAACAATCATCGACAGGCAAGCGTACAACGACTAACTGCCGTGGTGCTAATAAATTTATTACTTTGGAAATTCTAGTGAAATCACACAAACAGTCACAAATAATCGTTATTTCTTTCTAAGGAAAATTGAATGCCGCATTCTCAGTTTCAGACACAGAGCGTAACGAAATGTAAATACAAGCAAACACACAAAGACCGTTCTTTAATCGCAACAGGTTGCAGTCCGCCTTCTCGTTCTATAGCTTTGGGACGAAACCATTCAATAGAATTAAGAAAACTAGTATTGAAAAATATAACACAGCGACACACATAAAACCCGATGAAAGAATGAAAACGGTGTTTCAAAGATACAAAGGAAATTATATTTAGTGGTCTTTTGAATTTTTTACTTTCTTCTGAAAATGATTATGATAAATGAAGATGGCAGCATGTAACGATTGCAATCCAGTCATTGTGGCGTCTAAACTCTTTATTTTTTCAAGAAAACTCTTAATTTATAAAGCAGGTTGAACTATTTTTGGTAATTTAGAAGAAAATGCAATCAGGAAAAGCAGGTACACTTGACAGCTAAAATTAATGTAAATTTGATAGTCTCTGCTTTGCAGTTGTTAAAGGCATCACTTTCAACAATAGTTAGAGTACCAGTAAAACTCGTGAAGTGAGTTCAGAAACACCAGTTCCCAGATTTTTTCCTGTTCTCTAGAAAGGAGCGGGTAATTTTCACACCTACTATCATAATACGACCCTGATTTGAAAAGGGCCACTGAAAATAAAAATACGTATGCATCATAACTACATAAGTTTTCTTGTCTATTTTGGAGCGAGCTGAATTGAAAGGTAGACATCATAGACATATATAGTTATAGCGAGTCAATTGTTGGTGGCTTGTTGGCTTAGGTACAACCTCTAACACTTTACCTGTTCTCATTTCTCTTCCAGGAAAACGGAATGAGCTTAAATGGTCTGATTTGACAACGATGAAGGCTTTCAAGAAAGTACTGCGCTGTAAAGATTTACCTAATAAAGTTTGAAAACATACCAATATTTCGCACTGCGTAGAATAAGTGCATTGAACCAGACAAACGGTCACGCGGCTACTAATTACTTTGCAGAAAATGAAAGACAGAACCATAACACAGATTCATAACTGGGCAGATTCATCCTGCAGTTGAGCAAGAGTACTAGGGAGTAAGACCATATTTTTCTTTTCAAGAAAATATACAGGGGAGTGGGTAACGAGTTGTCAACTGGTTCTCTGCAATTCAAAGTCGAGTCGAAAAATCTTTAGTAATTGCGCATTGCGGTGCGCTTTTTAAAGTTTGTGATTTCTAGAACTGTTCCATTTTTAGAACTAAACTCAGACAAAAACGGAAAACTCTTAAGTGACCAAACGAGAGGTAGCTGTTGATTTGAAACCGCGGCTTAGCATTCACGTCACCTCTTTGAAAAGTGAAGCTTGTAAATGCTGTGACGGCGAAAACGCCGCATAAACTGAATCCGCTCAAGTGTTCCTTAGGGCAAGGAAAGGCTATAATTAAAAGTTTTAGTCTAATTTGCAATATAGTTGGATCTGTAAACAATATGTTGAAAGGGACCGCTCTGTATACCTCTGGCGCCTATACAAGTTGTATAGCTTAGTCCAAGTGAAGTGCAACTTAAAATAGACTCTATCAGGACATTTTCCTCCGAAGGCAAAACTATCTTGTAATATTGCAACCAGGAATATTGAAGAAAATAATTAAAACAATAAGGTTTCTATTGTCGCTTTTTCGATCACAATGCCTTGAAAAGTGTTCCGAATATTTTGTCGTGAAGATCGCAACTATTTGCACTTTAGCCAAACTCAACTCGACTAACACTGAACCACAGATAAAATAGACTTACATGACTTTTGAAAAACGTTTATTTTTTCCTCATTACTCTGTTCTGTTACAAGACAATAAATCGTATTTACAGTAAATTATATGCTCGAGACATAGCTGTGGATAATTTGTACATTGCAATCGTTGTGCGGTCAACACACAAGATTCGCATCTAGTCTTCAGCTTAATAAAATATTCCAAGCTTAAATTTCCAACTATCATGAATTTGAATGCTTATTATACAATTTTCACGTTTGTGTCAAGCACTGATACAATAGTTCAACAACGAACTTATAGAATTGTTCTAACTTATAAAAGCAACAATTTCCCATTCAAAATTAGTGTTCTACGTTGATGAATGTCTCAATCGGTGCTTCCATTTTATCATTCTCTTCCTGTTTTGGTGTTAAAGCTACAATACTGCTCAGCTTGGCCAAGTGGTCTCCGTCACTGATATCCACAGTCAGTTCTTTTGAGAATTCATTGGAGCTTTCACGTTTGACTGGGCTTTCTTTCAAGGGTTTGTCGCTTAATTTTCTGACAGTGTTCTGATGGGTTTTTTGGTGTTTTCTCAAGTGATCACTTCTCATGAAACGCTTTCCACATTCCTCGCAAAGAAATCTCTTTTCTCCTGTGTGAGTTCTCAGATGCCTCTGAAGTTCGTCTGATCTTGTGAAGCTCTTACCGCAAAACAGCCAGTTACATACAAACGGCCTTTCGCCTGTGTGCCAGCGAAGATGGGCCTTTAAATGAGATGTCTTGCCATAAACTTTGCCGCAGCCAGGGATATGACAGATGTGTTGCTTTCTCTTGGTCGTGTTGCCTGTAGTTGCAGCTAGCTGACAGTTGGGACACCGACATCTTCTGCACCGTCTTGTCTGAGTCATTTGTGGGTTGAGCGAGTACAGTTGAGTTGGCGATTGGGCTGTGAAAGCGCTGGGTACGTGTAAGGCGCTAGGTGCTGTAGGGTGCAAGGGCAAGGAGGCAGTATAGTGGCCGTTTGCAAGTGGATGTGTGGCAGTAGGAATGCTTGGATGAACAGACGTCGGAATAGAAGCTCGAGGAATAGTTTTACTCGGATCTATGCTCCACCACGGTAGAGAATTCACATCGCTGCACTCGGACTTGAAATTATTAGTAGCTGAACAGCCATAACCGGGGATAGCTGCAGGTCTTGAAGAGACACCGGGGCAAGTGCGGATAGGGGAACACTGTGGGTGAGAGAAAGCGACACTGTTTCTTGGTGAGCTGGCCGAGTGTGAGAACGGGAAACCATGAACCGAATGCGAGGTAGGAGATGAGGCCATGTAGTAATCTTGAAACGGACTGAAGTGTGGCGAGTCGGCAGGAGGAGTGAGTGGAAAGTTCCGCTCGGAATAAGTTCCGAGGTGAGAAAATTCGGGCTGGAGGGAGTTGTACACTTTGCCGTGGCAGTCAATGTATTCGTGAACTGAGCCTGGCTGACCAATTCTGCTGCATGTGGCTGCCAAAAGCGCCAATGGAGAAGGTTTTGATAGCTCCTGCGAAATAAGAATAATTGAATTTAAGCACCGTTCTAGTATTCTATAAATAATAAACGTAAAATACAACTTTTAAAGCATTTGAAGCCACTCACACGTCGAATTTGAAACATTTCAGGTCTAGATAACGTGGCTGCCGCCATTTCTCTCTGGAATATTCTCAAAATATTTTCTAACCGATGAGTTTCTCTCGGTGTTCAGCGATCAACTGACTCGGCTGTAGTCAAGCGCAAGTGCTAAATAAAATCTGTCCTACACACAAAGCTTTCAGCTGGTTTGCGAGCCGGTGGCAAACCGGCAGACTAAATGTAATTAGTCAAACGTACCGCCTTCCAATCAGATCGCAGAGGCGGAGTCTTGTGCTTATAGCCTTCTCACAGAAATGTTGTTATCGCAAATAAGGTACTATTATCATAGATGACATAGGTGGAGCGTGAGGGCGGCGAACTAATGAACACAATCAAAAGAAGAGACATTTTACGATCGAGCTCCGATGATCAAAGGGGACCGCACGCCAGACACTGCTCTGATTGGCTGGCAAAGTATAAACAAGCCGCATGACAGCACTCGAAAGAAAATCATTTGTTATGTTATTGTGTGTTTCCGCTATCGCGCCACATTATTGTCACCACCTCTAAAAGTACTGTCATCACTTCCAAAAGAGACCGCCTTTATTTGAATAAGAAAAGCGTCAGCAATACACTTTTGAACGAAGCAAACAGCCTATTGTGAACCTAACAACGTATAAACAATTACTGCCTAATGCACGAGGGCTCGATGTGGCTTTTTCGATAAAACTGAGAGTAAAGGTGTTAACATTTCGGTCTTTCATCATGCCGCTTATATTGTCAACCAAGTCGGCGCTTCGAGCAATTGTTTACCCTCACATATTCTCCCACAAAGCCCAACCCGTGCAAAAATGATATTTTTCCGGTCGTAATTGTAGGCAAAATATACAAGAATAAATATTTTTCAGGAATGACCTTAAATTTGGTTTTAATGTTCGTTTTATGATCTGTGCGCGCTGAAGCAAACCAGTCGAGGTTGGGTCAAAAAGAACTACTTAGAAACCCGCCTAAAATCGCCGCCTCTTGTACCTCCTACCTCTTATAAGTCTCACTTCTAGTGCCAATCAAAACGAAATCCGATTAGCTGGTCGACAACCACCCAAGGAGATTTAGCTGTGAATTTTGTAGCCCTTACAGTAAACTGAACAGAGATGTTACAGCACAAAACGATGGCCAAAAACCACAGAGTCTTGTTTATGGGCAATTATCTCGGCTATTTTTGCCTTGAAATGTCGGCATCCTTTGAAATCACGGATCAATTTCGACCAATTTCCTCGACTAACAATTAACAAGTTATTCTCACTCAACGCGTGATTCTGAGGTGCCAACTGGTTTTGACAGGGCTTAGATGTTTTGGTGAATCTTATTTATTTTATTACAAACGTTAAAGCTTTAAGAAGAGGTAATTGCGACAAATAAGAAAAGTTGGCTCTGAAAAAGGGCTTCTTCGGACTTGTAGTTCGTCATTAGTTGTGATGCCGCCAGAGCTAGATTATACAAGAACATTTTTAGCAATATCATACGAAAGCAACGGAAGTTAGCTCTCGTGTAATACAAACTTTAGCCAGTCCAACATATTCTGTCATTGGCGGAGCTGAGATTTGCTGATGAGAGCACTTGACGAAATACGTCTGCAGTGATGCGAATTTCATTGAAAGGTCGTTGAGATGTTGAAGATATGGTTTGCAATACAGCTAGCCAATATAATGCTTAAAACAATAGCATTACTAAATACAAAAGACTATGCTGCAGTCTACACCGAGAGGCGAATCCAATAAGCAATACACACGCAAAAGCTCTCATCAGTTTTCTGCGTGAAGCGACTAGCAGTGACTCTTTCAAAGTAAGCCACGGATCGCTGCAAATAGCAATAGTTTAAAATATCCTATAAAAAAGCGAAAGCTATTTGATCAGGTTGGGAAAAATTGTTTATTAATCACCCAAATGGCTTATGCCTATGTTTCAATGGCTTAGGTGGATTAGGGCATTGCATAGTGCCAGTCCAGCAGCGAAATTTATTGATTTTTTTATACAGAGCGAAGCGCTCCAACAAAACAGCATGTAGCAGAGCTTTCCACTTTATGATAAACTAAAGGATTAGTCCCAAAATAATGGAGACTCTCTGGAGCCCAAATCCACAGGGTTCCCATACATAATTCAGATTGTTTCGGCAAATTTCAGAATGTGTAACAGAGTTTGTGTTAAGTTTGGGGAAAACTTCCCGCGTATTAGCATTATTTGGGAAGACCAAATCATATTTTTTCATGTGGTTGCTGTCCAATTTGGGCAACTTAGTAAAACAAACTAAAGGGCACAACCTGTTTCTTAACGAAACTGAAAAGGTAGATCGGGCAAGGTGTTGGACTTCAGAAGAGAAAACTATATTAAAAATCCACAAACACGCGACCCTCTTCATGCACAATCTAGTATTAAAATTAACATAAAGTTCACCGGCCGGATCGCTTTTATCATTGAAAATGTTTGCCTCTTTGTATATTTTGTCACTAATTAGATAAATATTCATTCTAGTCGGAAAGTTGAAAGTTTTAGTTGGCATTAGCTTGAAGGATTGACGAAAGCTTCTAAGATGCAATCTTGATAGAAAATCTTGTTTCCCTTGCAACCCAGGAGACCCCTTTTAACAGAAAAAATCCCTCAAAGCTCTGTCTGTTTACTTTTGAACTGAAGAGAAATAAATTCAATTTTCGCTTTCTTTCGTTATCGTATTTTTGTCGGCGTTAATTCTGTTTACGATATTTACTCAGTACTGTGCTAGAATCAACTCCGACTGTCTGTACAATCCTGAAGTGACATTTTCAGGATACGTTCTGCGACATTCGAAAATGAAAACCCTACATTTCACATTTCTGACGTACCTGGAGGAAAGTAAAATTCATCGCCCACTCATATTTCTTTGAAAAAATAAGTTATTGCGGAGAAAATTAGTTTAGTTTTATCACTTTATGCCAGTTCACTTGAAGGTATTAACATAGGAAATTAGTTTCACTGGCGGCGAATAAATTCCATCCGTCTTCACCGTGGGTCGTCGCTTTTGTTGACTTCATTTGTAAAGATTTGATGTGTTTTTTGTAACTAAAAGTGTTCCTAGAAGAATTTCAAGAACGTTCAATATCCTCATCGTAATATTTTGTTTTCGTTTTCAAAGATTGACAGAAATTTAATGCGGCTTGTTGTCAAAACGGATTTGAAAACTTATGAACTAATCAACTTTTGACAATGAACTTTCCGCAGAAATTTCCCAGCACTACGGAGGTCCACAGAATGCGAAACATTTCTTCTAGTCCACCGTATATGCGTATATTGTATCATGGCATTTGTTCCTAAACACGAAACTGAATTATTTTTCGGCAGATGAGTTTTATGGCACTGCTTAATTAATTCTACAATCTATTTTTGTGTTTTACATTTTGAATCAAGTGTATCTTTTTCCTAACCCGAGAATAGTGTTATTATTTATCCATTGTTTAGAGTAGAATTCGCGAGTGAGACAAAATGAAATTAAATTATATATGCACTCACACTGAAAAATATCATCTCCTCTAGCCATATTTATAAAATGTAAAGATTTTTCCCTTGATAGTGGGTACGAAAATATAAACACTTTCAGTCCATGTCAAATAACTACATTTTGCAAAATCTGACTATAATTATCAAAATGCGCCGTTTTGCTCAGATGCGAAACTTGGCGCCAAAAGAGAAGGAGCGAAATCTGCTCTTCTCCTTGACGGTTTTATAACTCTCCAAAAACTTCCAATTTCTATCAGATAAATTACATACAGGCGGTCACATCATTGATATTATAGGCTTTACGTTTCTCTCAATTGCATATGTAATTATGCGGCAAACGTTTGAACTTGGCCGACAGCTCAATTTGAGACCATTTGGGCCTCACTTCAAGTAAGCCTTGCACATGCTGATTTCAGAATGGCTGAAAACCCTTATGTTTTGGCGCTATCTTGTCTAAGGCTGCTGATCTCTTTAAATATCCCCATTTCCAAGCAATTACTTTAAACTGAAAGCGGTTTTTGGTTTGAAAAGGTGGAACCCGCAAATTGAGAAGCACTCGGGACACGGTTAGAAACTGAAAACGAATGTGCAATATTTACATTTCGAGTTAGCACTAAAATGACGCAAAGAAAGACGCACAAAGTCTCAAAAGCCCCATATTTTTTTGGAAAAAAGGAAGAACAATAGGAATACAAATCATTTCAGGTTTATTTGATATCAATCCCTAAATTAACTTGGAAAATCTTGCGCAATGGAAGAGTACCACTTGACGCGTGTTATCAGGCCTCGCAATTATTCGTGCTGCAGCTATTAGGAAAATAATTAACCAGATGTAAGTGAAAAGATGCCGCTTTTCTGACTCTGTTAGCGATAAATACTCAGCCCAGAAATTGATAATTTCAATCATTTTGTTTTGAAAGGTTTTTCCGCGAGTATAATTTTAAAGGCTTTTACTTTCTTTCCGCCAAGTTTAGGCCGGAAAAACGGGTGGTTGGGGGAAGAAAAATGATTGCAATCTCCCGCCTAGTTTCCATGGCTTATTACCTACCGTTAGAAACTAACGAAAGTTAAGTTTCTTAAGAAAAAATATCTTATCAGGCTCAATAACGCGTATATGTGGGGGACTCAAAAAATAAACTAATTGCGGTAAATAGTTATCAAGGAAAGCTTTTGTTGATTTTGTTACATAAATGTGAAGAAAAGCAATCAGAGTTTTTCTATAACTTTCTATAATCTTCTTGCTCTAAAATGTATAGACATTTACTTAAAAAATATAATTTGAACGATATTAGAATTGTCTTAACCGGATCAAATTCAGTTCAGTCACTGGTGTTCCCCCGCAGTTGTTACTAGATAACCTGATAGCCGAAGGCACATTACCAACAAAAAGCGTTTTAAGATGCAGACTTTTTATTTCGCAATCTTTTAAATTATTTTATGGAGTTATACGCTCACAAATAAAACAATTGTTGAATTGCATTCTTATTCCCGTAACAAGCTTGGGGAATAGTTTCCAGTGTATATGTATAAAAACAACTGTTTGGCATGCCAAACTGCAAATTATACTGCCAATACGTTTTGGTACTACATGTAGTTTACTTGCAACCCAGCCTACACATGCTACTGCTGTTAATCTGACGAGGTAACTCTAAATCCACCACAACTCGTCTCACATGCACATGCTGGCGAGTACCTACGATTAGCTACTTCTTAAAAGCTTAAACCACAGAACCAAGCCCCCTTTCATCTTTAACTGTCGCGCGTATAAAGATGCACTAAGTGTCTGTGACACTGAATTACATTTTCATCCGCTGCATTGCTGACCAGTTTGTAGTTGATGGATGAAACAAAGTATGCCAGTTCATATTCTGTCCAGTAAACTGGGAGCTTAATGTGAAAGTAGCATATATTTGAAAAATCCCAATCGTATGCTTGCTAACAAAAGCGAAGGAACAAAACGCTCTCCAACGCTCCCATTAAGAAACGCAATCTAAACAGTAGAAAGTGGATTGGCTCACTTTCCTGCAGAAAAGAAGAATTACCTTCGTAAAATACTTCTGTTTCACTACTCTTGATCTACAAGGTAGCTAATCACGTTTTCTCTAGTTTAAGTAAAATATTAGTAATATCAAAACTTTTTGAATCACGAAATCAGCGTTCCATGACTCATGAGGGACGAAACGCGTGGAACTTTTGTTTGTAGAAACTAAGTTTGTAATAATAATTAGCACTACTATCGAATATAATACACTTTCCTCCCCATTCGGCAAACACGAACCTTTAACAGATATCTGAGACGACAAAAACCGAGATACATATTGGCAAAGTATTTTAGACAAGTTAGACTCATCTTTATTAGACAGCGTCTGTGTAAATCACAACTTCGTTTTGCACTCCCTCCACAATCATTTCATTGATAAAGCACCAACTTCAGTAATTTCAAGAGATATCTTTGTTTTAAAACCACTCAACTAGCTTAGACGTGACTCAAGTATAAGAACTATTGCCTAACTGGAAACAATTTTCAAAGTTCATCATTTGAGTATACCAATCACACGTTAAGTTAATTTGAAAATCAATAGAACAGAACAATAGAAGCCGACTCTGGCTATGGATTGAGAGCTAATGATGAAGGCGGCGCCGAGCTAACCCATTGCCTGGTTCGTATGAAAAGAAGATCGAAAAACACACAGAAGATTAGAAAAAGTGGGCTGAATTTGCACGTTTTTGAGAAAAAGCTTATCGTTAACAGAACTTGAAACCTATTATAACCGTGTTGGTGTTAGTATTTCTCGATGTCGAAACTGAAAATTAAGAGAACCGGTAAGAAGAAAGCTGTGCAGTCAAAGTATACTGGAAATCAAAGCCAGAAAATAAATAATATGACATACGTGCAAGAGCTAAACTCTTAAAAAGTAGGGAGGCGTGCGTTTCAACTAATACAGTGGACGTAATTAGGCAAGCTAATTAGTGGCGGTACTCTGGACTGCTGCACACTCAAGCCATGCCGACAAAGCATTGAAAAACAGGACACTTGTTTGTTGAATGGCACGAAAGTGGATTGTTGAGCTCGAAATTAACAACCTATAGAAAAATAACTAAAGTAAAAGAAAAATTCAAACTCGATGAATCAAAAGTAAAGTTCACAACAGACTGAAAGCGACAGGTTAATTAACAAACAAGCAAAACTTCGCAAACAGTAATTGCACTGTAGTTGGTCTCGTGCCCTGAAATTCGGCTACAAGCTCATGGACAGCCGATATAACTTGGATTGTCTGTGATTCAATGTCATTGAAATACTAATCTACTGTTATTTCTATAATCTAAGACACTCCCGCCGTCTTGAGCCTGCAAGATACACTTCTTCAGAGTTATTAGCCGACCGTTACTACATAATTTCGGAGAACTGAGTTTGCTGAACGCCGAGGGGAAATCAGTTACAGTGATCAAATAGGTTTAGGATACAACATCTCGTTTGTTTAGTGTATCTTCAAACAAACAAGATTGCTGATACATCAAACCGATAAAAGACAGTAGAGTAAGAAGCTGAACTTCTGAAATAAACTTATAAAAGACCGGAAAACCTTAAAACAGCCAGGTAGCTGTGTAACTGATTGAATTAGAGCACCGAAAACATACATCTGTTGCGAGAAATATACTGTTCAAAAGACTATACGAGTAAGGTTTCTTGATAGAGATTCGTTTTATGTAGCGCGCCTATAGAATGTATAAACAAATGTTAATTGGGCTAACGGATTTAAAATCAATTCATGAAGCTCCTGAACAATTTAAACATGCCCCGGAGCAAACTCAGGCAATCACTCCTTTATACATGTTTATACCCGGGTTTATGTAAACTAGTCCTGAATCAACATCTATCTGTGACCTACTCCTGACTACCGAGTCCTCCACAGGCTTCAGTCTAAAGTTAAGCTAGTTAATTTCGAAGTTAATTCACATATTCTGGTCCTCAAAGATCTGGACTGTGCTGGTTTTCCACAAGTCCAAGGCACAACAAGTTGATTATAAAGTTTAAATTGCATATAGTTCAATTTCTACTGATTTAAAATGATACTCGAACAACCAATAGAGAAGTGAATTAACTATACCCGTGTACCGTGTTTATTACAAGTGAGATATCAAGACAAAGAGACTTCACACAAAATATTTCTTGCCATACAACTTGTTGTAAAAGTGATAGGATAGTTCTGCAAGGTGTCATGAATGTAACTCGAAGATTCGCCTTTGGAAGAAGACACAGACAGTTAAATAAAAAGTTGATTTATTTCAAGTGACTGCCACTTCGGAAAACGACTTCTTTTCTACTGACCAACAGTTTCATTTGGTAAAATTACACTTCCAATTGGAAGAGACAAAGCTGCTCAGTCCCGTGCATAAACCTACAAGGGCATGATAGGCACTGCAAGCAGCTTCCTCGAAACACTTCACACATGCTGTCACAACACTAAGTGCCTTTGTTCTTTGGCTCTCTTGACATGCCAAACAACCGTCGGGTGAAGAAACCCTTGAAGCTTGCTTTAATACAACATTACATTTCGTTGACTTTTTAAATCTAGCCATAAGGAGCAAAACATAACATATATCGCCTCGGTTTAAAGAGTCCTTTGAGAGTCGACATAGTACAAACAAAGTGAAGTAGTTTCATATATTGGTTGATTTTTGTTCATTAGCTTATATTTCTTTTTCAGAACGCAGTTTGTTCTTCTAACTTGCTAGCTGAGCACCAAATAAAAATGTAATTCTACGTATTTATCTTATTAATTTATGATTTCATTAGCTAAAGACAACGTGTCTGTGAACACTCGCTTGAGTGCACTTGTCTTTTGAATTGTTACCAGATCATCTACACATTTTCTTCCAAAATTTACCCGGTGCAATATAAACAGTTTTGTAAATGCCTAAGACATTAAATTTTACAAAAATATTCCTCTGAAAGAATGGAATCTAAAGGATATATACCTATGTTTCTGTTATCAATCATAGATACTCCTGAGGAAAAACGTATAAATGAACGGCTCTTGTTTAACTTCTCATTTTTTGGCTTTTTACCACATCCGGCAAATATCAAACGCACGAGGGTCACTGCGACGACACATGTCATATTTAGCAAATTTCCTTCAGTGTAGATCTTGCTCGGAAATTTACCAACCAAATGAAATATAAAGGCGTCCGTTGGCCTTAGACACGACGAGTCTATAGATCCATTTATTCTTTTGATAATATCACTAGAGATTCTACAATATTTCTTATGTAT
Source organism: Epizoanthus illoricatus (assembly GCA_026546655.1). Lineage (NCBI taxonomy): Eukaryota > Metazoa > Cnidaria > Anthozoa > Zoantharia > Epizoanthidae > Epizoanthus > Epizoanthus illoricatus. The sequence goes on along the minus strand of JANVCK010011123.1, from coordinate 9,761 downwards.
TCGGTAGGAATGTAGCTGTTTCATTCAAACTGAAGTTACATTGTGGGTGTTGAGTATGGCAACGAATAACTATACATGAAACGAACTTCCTACCTTCCGACAGTAGAGCTAGAGAAAAGGAAGTTCAACAGCATAAAGCAAAGATACTAACTCACGGTCATAAATGAGTTTTATTAATAATTGACAAGTTTCTGTGTTGGAACAAAACAAGAAACGTCTTTGGAATCGTACTCCTTGGTAAATCGTGGTTGTGTATTGAAATTGTCTATATATATAGAATACAAAGCACAATATTTCTTTTAAGGATTGCTAATCTAGTAAACAGTTTACCGTTAAGCGTACCGGTGTTGACACAACGGACGGGTAGTTTGTTTGTACTCCTTCTGCCACTTTGGACAACCTGTTCCGTCTGGTTGCTCTGATTCCAAACATCTGCAATTCCACGAAGTTCTACCCCTTGAAAATAACAAGAAATAACTTCCAACAAAGTACAAGTGTCCAATAATTCTCAAGCATACAAATCTCGAAGACTTGATTAACGCATAAACACGTTGCTGCTCTAACGGATTTGCATAACGAATCTTATACAAGCAAGGGGCGGGGGACTATTGAATTTAGAAGTGCACTTCAAACCGAGACCCTTTGTTTCAGCTGTGTACAACATGCTGCGAATGTTAAACAATTTTTACTTAAAACATACCTTCACCAAATGGAAATTAACATGGCAATTCAAATTTTATGCAACAAAATAAGATCTACAAACAGAAATTGCCTGCAACGCGTCGGCGAGTGGCAATCGTTCGAAATTTAGTTTATTAAAATTATAAAAAGAGTGTAAGGAGTAGGTCGAGAAAATAATTAAATTATATTTCTAAACAAATTAATGATGAAAATCGAATAGCCTCAGCTAATAACAAAACGTGCTTAGCTGATGGAGCAAAAGTAAGTATGGATGGTAACTTGAAAGTTGAAACAACGGCTTTGTTGTAGCTATTTTCTGCGTCCGTGTGAACATCGAAAACAAGCGGCAGCGGTTCCATTGCACCTCAAGGCATTCAAAACAAACAACCATAAGTTATCAATGCCACGTCAACTAATTTAAAAAGAGAACTAACCGCTCTAGGGCAGGACAAGTTGAAAGCACTGTTATAAACCTGTTTAGAAAATAACAATTTTGTGAAGTGGCGCCACAAATCTGGCCCCCTGCTAACAGTAAAACGCAACTCAATAGAAAGGTGGGGTAATAGGGTTGGGCAAACCACATGAGGCTCCATGTGTTTAGCACACACGCCAACTGTCCGTTTGGCAGTCCTATTCATGAACAAACCTTGCAAGCCCGCAAACACTCGGAGTTACAGCAAAGTATTCTGTTCCCCAGACGTGGCAAAGCGTAACGGTGGCCGACTCATTAATCGTTATAAGGGGGTTATTTGTTTGACAATATATTTATTAATAACATATTCAAGAGTTTCGATAGCAGTTTATTGTATCACGGGGCGTCGTAGCATATCAAAACAATATTATTAGACCGTGTCCAACGACGCCATTCATTGACTTATTTTGTTTTTAAAATATGTTTAAAAATGGGCTTAAATCGTGGTACGGTAGAACCTCGACATAATAATTAACGAAATACAAATGGACCAGACGAATAGGTTCTTTATATTGAGGGTTCGATTCGTTATAACGATATTCTTGCAAATTCATGAAAAGAAATGGATTTGTATAAGAAGCGTTTGCTGCCCAACAGGCTTTTCTTTTAAACGGCGAACGTCTGCGGGAAGACTTTGACGCCGCATGTTACTGCATAACACAAAGAGACATTTTAGTCGCCATTGCAATACACTCAAGTACACCTACAATAATTTTATGAAACTTTAACTGTCACTTAAATAAATTAACCTATTATAACTTAGGCTAACGCTAGGACTGATGTACATTGCAGGCCAGATCTTTAGAGACTGCGCAGGTGGCCAGGTACAGTGGCAGTGATTAATAGTAAGGACCTTATTTTATTCGTTATATCAGGGCAAATTTCAATTTTAGCCTGCTAATTCAACCGCCTCACGAAACTAAAGATTAAATAGATTAAAACCATTACTAAAGCTCTCGATAAAAACTGCATGTTACATATAGCGGGCAGTGCTATTATAAAACTGGAATAAAGGAAAAGAACGGTAAAGAATGGTATAATCTGCTGGTATCTCTGATAAGTATAAGTTGTTAAGAGGTATCCACAATAGAGCACTGATAATTGAGAGATTAGTGGGAGTAACTGGAGCTGAGAGTCTGAACAGAGATGATGGGATAGAAATACCAGCCAAGAAGGCTCAGTCGAGAATCAACAAGCTCAAGGAGCAGATAAATGATAACGAGAATCGTTTCTGATTCAGTCGAGTCCGTATATAATACCATTAGTGACTGAAGGAGTGAAAGCTGAACAGTGATTAATACTAAGGACCTTCTTTTATTCGTTATATCGGGGCAAATTTCACTGTTCAAATCCCAAACATTTACTTGCTATGTCGCGGTTTTGGTTAGCCTGTTAATTCAACCGCCTCACGTCGGCCGCGCAATGGACTGGGTCCGAATTTGTTTGCGCGCCAGACGTAAGGCGTACACATAGATGGCTAACCAAAACCGCGATATAGTGAGCAAATGTTTGGAATCCGTTAATAGTTAATCGTTTTGCTTAGCAGGAGCTTTCGGAAATCTTTCTTGTCATGTTTTAGTTTTGTAAAGAGGCAGTTTCCACCTCAAAAAACTTTTAAGTTTCGATTGCATTGCTTGTTGACGTTGAAGCATATTTTACGAGTTGGCAAATCCATGGATGTTTCCACGGTCTTCCCGGGAAACCCACTCCTGTGCAAACCCATCAATCAATTTCTATTAGCCAATCACGCGCGGTAACTGAGCCTCGTACGCGAACTGCCAATACATACCGCTCATTAGCCTCGTTTGCTCGGTCCGTTCGGTAAGTAATGGACCGAATTTTTTTCCTTTCTTTTATGGCCCGAGCGCGAAGCGCACGAGCCATGAAAAATGGAAGGAAAAAAACGAGGATCCATAACTTACCGTACGGACAGAGCAAACGAGGCTAATAAGATGTTTATTATATGGCTTTTTGATGATTTGGAGCTTTTGTTTGCAAAACAAAACTTTAAAACGTGAGCAAATGACAGCAGCGCGAGAGCGAGAGGTCCCTACGGCAACTTACGGCCATGAAATTAACCAATCACAGCTGTCTCTCTCTCAATCAAAATGTTAAGAATCGCGATACAAACGTAATTTCTTCACACTCTTGATGAGCACTATTAACCCTTCGAGTTCTGAAAATGCCTTTCAAAACTGAGTAAGAACACTTCTCTGCATGTACATAGGCCAAAACACAAAGTGTGACCATTCAGTGGAAAACCCTTGATTCACGAGTACTATTAACCATGAGCCATGAGAATGCCTTCACAACTGAGATGTCTAACTTCTGTATCACGTGGGCAAAAGTTACAAAGTGTGACCATTTAATGATAAAGCGTGACCATTCAATGAAGCTCTTCATGAGCACTATTAACCATTTGAGCTTAACCCTTTGTGTCTCACTAGTGCAAGCATTCAAATGAAACACTTTGATGCGGTGAACATTTTCCTAAATCAAAGTCCTAAACTTACGGATTCGTGAGAATCATTTCAACAGAAAATGTGAAAAAAAGTTTAACAAGGGATGACTACCGGGATATTTGTAAGTATAAATACTCAGAGTACGAGCAAAATACTTGCCATGCTCGTTAACTCGCACTGCAGGATAATAGCCATGTGATATGGTGCCCTGAGTCAAATGTATTCTACCAGGTAAAAAAGGAAATAGACAGCCAGACAGACAGACAATAAGCAGACCGACAGACCGGCAAAGAACTATACGCAGTCCGGGAATCTGGGTACAAGAACGAAATTGGCCATGCAATCACAAGCATTTTCGCCCTCCGGAATTCAAAGATGGCAGACTAAGCCGCTGTGTAAGCGAAGTTGCAGTCAGTGCAATGTTTTCTACGTTTTTCTGTTTTTGTAACCGAAAACAGCCAGCCTGCGGCTCGTTATTATACCAGACTCCTTCACAACTACTGTTATAGTAGTATAGTATACCGAGGATAGTTTGTTTCACACGAACTGACCGATCGATTGTTAGCGAGTATAATAGTATAGGATTGAAATATTCAAACATATTTTTCAGAATTCATCTTAAGCGACATACATCGCACTTCATCGTTCATTGAGACAAAATTACTTGGTACTACTATTGTTCTAGTAACGGATCACCTATTGTAGGCTCAGTTGGAAATATTAAGTGCACTTACTTCGGTTCAACAGTTCGCAAAGTGGATTTTCTCCCAGCATGTAATGCTTGACCCCCGTATAGAAGCAGACTGACTGACTGACCGACAGACAGACACTATCGACAGGAAGACAGATAAGCAGATTGACAGACAGAAAACATGGACAGCTAGACCGGCAAACATGTAGATAGACAGACTGAATAACGTAATCCAAAAATATAGGGTTATAAATCTATTGCAATTATACAATAATACACAACATTGCAAATCGAGTCACAGCTTTTGCCTTTTCAGTCCCGGAAAACTTAAATGGATTAATGTGTACGTGTTTGAAAATACGATGAGATATACAATACTAAAAAGGCTATGATGTAGACAATGGACTAACACATGTAAAATAGCAATTATAACACATTAGGAAATGACAAAATATTAACAAAAGCTAGAAAATTGTCTCCGCTAATATGGTTGAAAAAGAGAGACTGTAGATTTGAAATTCATTATCCCGCAAAAGGTCTTTTCGGAAATACTGAAATACCAAGAAGAATTCCAGTAAAATCTTACACTAATACTATGCAACAAAAGTGAAAAATAAATTGTAAACACTATATATTATATTTGTTTTGAGAGAGGACCAGTACATGTCTTTATTCTGAAAAGAATAAGAACGCTTCTACTCCAGTGTCTGTACAAATCACCGTAAGGTCATGCCAACAAACTTAGTGCTGGGCCAACTTACTTTATCAAGAGTCTTACTTCTAGTTCTAAGCAGCTTCACATTTGAATCTTCCTCCGGTCACAATTCACGTGCTAAAACATCTCCAAGGCGGAGGCCAGCCGTCTGTTACGCATCGTACGTACACAATGTCAGACGGTTTTCATACGCTGCTAGGTAATCCTGTCTGGGTAGTTTGAGCGAGAACGTCACAAAATGATAATTGAATCCTACCGAAAGTCTACAGATGTCTTTACTTGTTATTTGACTGACGTAGCTTTGTTGTTTCTAGGGCCCTTAGCTTGAAAACTACATCTGCCATCTAGAATAACAGTCTTAACCTTGCCAACACAAGGGCTTTAGTGTCTTTGTATGTTAACGCGAACCAATAACTACACTTTGCGAATTCATCCAGAACAGCTGTGTGTACAAAGCTTTCAGAACAATTTGTATCGGCCATTAGCAATGCACGAGGCCTGAAAGTCGTTTCCCGAGGATAGTGAAAAACTGAATGAAATTTGTTTTATCAAAGAGTGCGTTGTTGAGGGCACTCCGCTGGAGCATTAATCACTTTTTTCTAACCCTTTGCCGAAACATTGTCTCATTTTGTATTGTGGTCAGAAATGAAGAACCCCGGTAAAGATGTCCGATCTGCAAATTGTCTATTTTCTGCAATGTATTACAGTAATTAACAATTTTATAGTTTTCAATTATCCAAAATTTATTCGTGATTTTTCCCAAATCGTCAGTGCACAACGTGGTTCTGGTATGAGCTTTGTTATGATTATACTAATGATATGAGATCGAACAGTTCAATTTACCAATGTAAAAAATGTACCAGTTTCATGGAATTCAAATACCAAAACTATTCACAATGTGAACAATACCAAACGAGTTGGTTGACCATCATGTTGTGCCGTTGTCTGTGGTTTTTCCATAAACCAACAGCATCTACTTACGGAGTTTCTAGATTTGTTTACCAAGTGCGGTGTCACTTAACCAAATGAAAATCAAAATTTCGGTAGTGGTGAAAAAAAAAACCCCTGTTTCTCTAGCTGAGAATAACTGGACCTCTTAGTTCTTTGTCGTTTCGGTTAAATTACAACAGCCGACTGTTAACAAAAAACCCTTCCCTTTTAATTCTGTGTTTACTTTAAAACCTATAATTGATGCACAAATGTGCAAACATTTTAGCCACTCTAGCTTTGAGTTGAGTTGTGTTTGGCCAGACAAGTCAACATAAATTAAATCACTCAAAAGCTTTTACACTCATTGCCTCACTGAGAAATTTTGTCAAACTGTTTAAATAATGTTTAAAAGGATGTCATTCATCCGAATGAAGAGCTTGCATTATTTGGTCCAACAACACAAGAGTTTCCATGAGACTTTACACCACGAAGCTTCTTTTCATGCGAAGTGAGCAAACAGTACAGAGTTGTAATGAGACAAAACCAAATGAATTTTGCTCTTTCATATTTATTATTACTCTGTCTGGGCTGTACGCGACTGAACAATTTGCAAACCTGTCTTGTGTTAAGAAACAGATGCTGTAAGTCGTTAATAGACCTTAATACAATGCTGATCAAAACTCTGTAATGAATATCGCCAATGATCGAGGGCAATCTATAATACCGTCAGAAACGACCTATACTAACCCCACTCTGATAACAAGCTCCCACCCCTCCCCCCGACCCCCGTGAAAAGAAGCCCAAGAAAATGCCCTAGGCTTATTATCGCACGTTTACGGTATTTCAAGTTAGTGCTGCCGACAACTACATTTTAATATTTGCAAACAAAGGTGAATAACAGCATACTTATAGCTCGAGGGTGCATTCGTATTGTTACATTTAATACTACCGATAGCGAATGGCAAAAGCCACGACTTGTCTGGCCGACCGAGACGCCGAGACGAGCATTTTCAATATGATCGCAAGTCCAAGACTCGATAGTTTTTGCTCTCCGTAGTGTAGCTACGGCGTCTACGGCGGGTCTGCCAGAGAGACTGATCAGCGGTTGATGTAAAAACGTACACTTGTTTTGAAGTGAACTTTCGGTTGATATGGCGATTCATATGATTGGCTTTCTTCGGGTATTTGTATTCAGAAAAGTGACTTGGAAGCATGCCAGAACCACACCTATAAAAAGCTATTACAATTTTGGCTAAATGCAAGGCGGTCAAAATGAAGCAACTCAACATGCATGAACGAAACGCATGTAGATTATTAAATAATCTGCCTTCTTCTGAACCGATAGATAACCACTGAGAGTATCTTTGTAATCCGACAATAAATACTTTGCTTTTCCGGCCGGCGAAACCAGTTGATACTTTGAAACTAGTTCCCTTTTTGTATGCGTTTGAGTGAATAATTCTGTGATTTGGCAGCCAGCCGAAACGTGCAGTTAACAAACCGCCGTGTGGCATGAAACTTTTGCAGGATTAATTTTAGCGATGTTTACGGGATATTGGGAAGGACTTCACAAAAACAAAGATCAGGAAGAAAATTTCTCGAGTAACAAGAGACAAATAGCCCGGCGAAGAGTGATTATTTATAAAGCCAAGGTCATTTGGACATGTTCCTGTGAATGTTTACCTGTATTTGAGGTGTTAGGGCACTAGCACAAGCCCTAGCCCTTGCACCACCCCTAGCACAAGCCCTAGAACAAGCCCTAGTACTAGCACAAGCCCTAACACAACCCCTAGCCCTTGCACAAGCCCTAGGACATGCCCTAGAAAAAGACCTAGGGCGCGTTTGTTTTGGATATTCTTATTCCGGAATAGGAATATACGGAATACAGTTTGGCCATTCTGCCACCTGGAGCAGAATACACGGAATGTATTCCAAGTATTCCGGAATAAGAATAGCGCCTAATAAAACGCTTATTCGATTCATTCCGGCTATTATTATTCCGGAATAGTCCCCAAAAAAACGCGCCCCTAGCACAAGCCCTAGCACAAGCCCTAGCACAGCCCCTAGCACAAGCCCTAGCACAAGCACTAGCACAAGCCCTAGCACAAGCCCTAGCACAGGCCCTAGCACAAGCCCTAGCACAAGCACTAGCACAAGCCCTAGGACTAGATCTAGAACAAGCCCTAGCACTAGCACAAGCCCTAGCACAAGCCCTAGCACAAGCCCTAGTACAAGCCCTAGCACAAGCACTAGCACAAGCCCTAGGACTAGCCCTAGAACAAGCCCTAGCACAAGCCCTAGCACAAGCACTAGCACAAGCACTAGCACAAGCCCTAGGACTAGCCCTAGAACAAGCCCTAGCACTAGCACAAGCCCTAGGAAAAACCCTAGAACAAGCCCTAGAACAAGCCCTAGCACAAGCCCCAACAAAAACCCTAGCACAAGCCCTGGCACAAGCCCCAGCACAAGCCCTGGCACAAACCCTGGCACAAACCCTGGCACAAGCCCTGGCACAAACCCTGGCACAAACCCTATCACAAGCCCTGGCACAAACCCTGGCACAAGCCCTGGCACAAACCCTGGCACAAACCATATCACAAGCCCTAGCACAAACCCTAGCACAGGCCCTAGCACAAACCCTAATACAAACCCTACCACAAACCCTAGCACAAACCCTAGCACACACCAAGAATAAAACAGGTATCCATGTTATATACATGTAGCTGTTTTTCAGGAGCTAACTTGAAGATTTCAGTGAAAGGGAGGGCATCGTGTATACAGTAAAGATATTGTAATGCCAGAGTGAAGACAAATTGGTACCACACATGCCAAGTTTGTTGAATAGTGTGGCTGAATATATAATAATGGGCAATAGGTCAGCTATGCGCCCCCGGCAAATTTTGAGAATTTAGGGTCTCTAAAACAGCATTTCCTGCATTTCAATTTTATTTGAAGTATGAACTTTACTTAATTTCAAACAAAAAAACAGGCAATTCTCTGGATACTTATAAACTGAAGCAGTCTGACTATTGCATGAAACATGTTGTAGTCTCAGATTGCAGACTTGGTTTCTATGGGGGGTCAGGGGGCATGCCCACCAGAAAGTTTTGAAAATTTAGGGTCTCGAAAACAACATTTCCTGCATTTTTGGTTTCCAAAAGCTGGAGACTTTGAGTTTCTGTGGTACTGGAGGCACAAGTTTCTAGAAGATATGAGGGAATGCTTTTCTGGGAAAATTTTCAGTTAAATTTTTTAAGGTCTCTTAAATGACATTTCCTGCAGTTAAGTCAATCTTGGACTGAAAAGGATTTAAATATAAAATGTGCCCCCCCCCTTTTTCATTGGGAAAATATATACTTGTGATCCCCTACTTTTTACCCTCCCCCCTCCATAAATAATGACCGGTCCCTTACACGAACATGGAAATAGAACAAAATTGACAGTATATATATTGTTTCTGTTTTGGAATTCCTCACTTATGCCCCATGATGTCTGATTCTGGCGTCATCAGGCCTGTGAGAAAATAAAACTACGAAAATATGCTTTTTTGTGTTTTCAAATGCAATATTATAAAAAAATTTGACTCAACTCGGAGCATTCGTTATGGAGTTGAACAAACCGGAAGTGCGGAAAAAGTCAACTTCATTACTCACATTAGCAACTTACGCATCGCAGATTTTGGCTTCAGCGCCTATATGAGAAAGGGTGTAATGCGAGGGGACGCGGTTAAGTGGTTAGAAACCTGCGACGGTCGAGTGTGGGTCGACGTCGGATCGACCTGCTGAGACTTGCGTCTGTTTCCTTCCTTTC
>JANVCK010011012.1:0-13627 GCA_026546655.1 Epizoanthus illoricatus | reverse complement strand
ATAAAATTAAAAGCTCAGCGATGCGATATTTGGTTTGTTTACAGATGAATCAATTTAAACAACTTCCAGCTTTGTAAGTCCTTGTTTAATGTGTAATGAAATTTTATTAACAGCGGTTAAATCTATAAGGCAAACATAAACTGTATTTTTTAAAGTTTTGTGTGTACGCGTATCACTTATTCGTAAAGATAACAAACACGCGAATAAAGTTCTCTGGAATCCTAGCTGTCAGTCACGATCATCAACAACAGGATTATTTATATTTGGATATGACAGTTTCTAAACTGTTAACACAGCTTTTGTCAGATTGTTTCAATCACCCGCCATTTGCGGCAGCGGTTCCCGAAACACCGACTAAAAATGACAATCAGAAGGCGAAGTGAAAACATGGCAAAAATTTAAAAATTCTGAGTTTAAATATTTTCCTAAATATTACGTAAATGTTTATAACAAGATAGACTGCAAAGATTCCCTTTCTTTTCCCCAGAAATGAGAAATTGGCGAGCTCGCGCGCCAATTCACAGCCGCTCTCAGTTTTTCGTTTCTCTCAGCGATTCCTGAGGAAAAGAGGGTCTGCTAGCAGTCAATGCCATAGCTTTTAGTCGCTGAAGTGATAAGTGGGCATGTTTAGTTTGATAATAAATTCCTGTCATGCTTTACGATGCTTGCATTGTGGATGAGACAAGTCACTTTATTGCATATAGTTTAGTGTTTGTTTTACTATTTTCCACGCAAAACTATAAGTCAAAATATTGAGGGGGATGTTTTTAAATTTTCGTCACCTCACTGGAATCTTGTACGATCACACAGCGTAAATGACGCGAACACGCAAAAGATTGTCAAAACAACTGGCTAAGGTCAGCGGCAGGCTGGAAGAATCAGAGCCAAGGCTTGTGGTATCTATCGATGGCTAAAAACGTTAATCCTACAAACTCATGATTGTTTAGCCAAAAGATTACCCAGATAATGACAATTAAAGGAAAAAATAACTCGGAATTGGAGCTGAAATTTCACGCGATTCTATGGGTAATATGCTCGAACAGACAGATTTTGTCAAGCGCAAACGAAACATTGCACTCCAAACAATGATTGTTTTCAAACCAAAATGTTTTATCTCATGCACTGTTATCATTTAAAGTTTTAAAATGCTTGAATAATCAAAATGTTTCTATTCAATGGCATAACGCTCAAATAAAAGAAACGAGAATAAAAATTAGCTTAATTCTTTCAACAATAGCAATAGAATGTTTAATTTTAAAGACTCCAAGAAGAGCAGATTCTTGCTCACTTCTGCTACTTTTGTTTAAGTTCTTTGTGTATTTCCCTACTTGTCAGTAATATGCTGCGAAAGCACAAAACCAATATGTTTTAAACAAACATGATCAGCGTACTCCGTGATCTTACTACAAAACACAGTCACTGAACCAGCGCCCTACGCTCCAGGCTTGAAATACCTCTACAGGACGTGAACAGCCGACCAAAAACTCCTTGCAATCCAATAAAACTTTGTATCTTGTTCAAGCTGACAAGTGCTTACACATAGCTATATACTAGCCGAGGTACGGCTTCTTAACACAACGCAGCTTGTTGATAAATCGGGATGTATTATATCATCGCAATTAAAATCCTATGCACATTTTGTTTATAATCGCTATAGCTACAACATTATTTCTCACTTTAAAAAATGTCCCATACTCGAGAGCAAGAATTAAATAACCTGATAAAATACTTATTTCGTATTTTCTTGATCCGTGATTTTACCGTGGATAAGATAGTGGTTTGCCAGCTTTGCTTATAGTAGAGTCACGCTCTCTGGCGGTCACTGCGTAATAATGCTATATTAAATATGTTGAACTTTAAAAGTGTTGTTCACCTACCACTTGATGGCAGTATTCTGTTGTTGCAGTGTGGACAGTAAAACTTCTTGTCTTCACCGTCGTCTGAACTCAAAATTGCTTTGGCAGGTTTCAATTCGAAATCGCCCGACCTGGCATCTGTCCATTGGGGCAATGCAAAGCAAACATCACAAGTAAGTGTTCAGGCATTTAGCAGTTGTTCTATTCTATAATGAAGACAAGGCCGACAACTATTTATAAATGTTAGCAAGAAGTATAGCGTATTAAGTATAACGTAAGAATGGAGATATTTCAGGGATACTTACAGCGTCGTCTCTTGCAACACCAGAAGTAAACAACAGTCGCTACTATGCCGATGAAAACCAGCGAACCAAGTGTTCCGAACACTGCAGCTACAATTGGCAGGGTACAAGAGGCCTCGACAGGCAACGTCTCACAAACAAGCACACAGAACAGTACGAGATCAACTCGCCTGATGGATACAGCAAATTTCATTATTTTTGTCGACGAATTTCACAAGGAGTTGTTCTCTACATGTCGTTGCATGTGTTCAATCTGTGCCACCAACTTTGCAAAACTGCTCAAACAATTATCGCAACTCCCACGAGAAATACGAAATCCTAACTATTGAAAGTGACCAGAAGTGAATGCCAAATGACTCGAAATACGCGTTGTCATTGGTTCAGTCGATTTCTCGCTTCGCTAATTCACATACAAAGTAAAAATATTTGCAAAATATTTCAAATATTTTCAAACTTAAGTTGCATTGATATTGATCGAAGTTATTAGAGAAGCTTCCCTCATATTTATCTAGAACAGCAGGGGCGGTTTGAAGTACCGGCGATCAGTCCGATCTATTGAATTTAAAAATAGCGAGAACTTTCATCTGCGTCACTTTTCTTACAAAATGAGTATTGTATTGATGACCTGTGAAATTGAGGGTTGCTACAAGTACAAGCTGAACTCAACCGTACCGAAAGATGCTTTTACGATTACAGGGTCAAAACACCTTGCTCCATGGACAAAATTACGAATCTTAGCAGCATTAAATGGTTTATTTTTCGGGACATCGGGTCTGCGGTATGATAGCTTAAGAGATCGTAATATTTTCGTGTTCAAACTTTCATATCATTAACACCCACTCGGCGAGAATTTGATTGACAGTTAACAACAATAATTTAGACAGTTAAAGAGCACGCTTGACCGAATGGGGTCATAGTTGAGTGTGGCGAATATATGTCAGGACAAGTGAAACCAATTCCATGTTGAGACTGTTCTTTAATTTTCGGATTCGCTTTCAAACAAACTGCCGATAAAGTAGAAAACATTCAATTAATCAATCTCGCTACTCGTGCACGTCCCATGCGGCATACAATCAAAATAACAAGCCATATGGCTGGTTTTCAACTCGGGTTTTAATAACTATGTATGGTTATCCGGTGGGAGTGTCCGGTGAATTCGTGCCCCAGTTATTTCAATTCGTACCGAACCAGTTCGTACCAAGTCAAAGGACGTTCCTTACCCAGCAGAATTATACCCAGGTAGCACGTTCATGATCCACGTGTGTGTGTTTTCATCGAGTTTTTAAAATTGCAAGATAAACGTCCTATGTGAAACAGCTGCAGAGCCTGTCAACTACAAGGCAATACAAAGTCAGTAAGTAATTTTATGGTGAACTTGTGGACTTGTCTTGATATCTTCCACTCGTTTGTTTGTCATGGAATAACTTCCGCCATCTTTTGTGTAGTACATAGGACTCGCTCGTGCTAACGCGCTCGATTTACTGATTATTCGTGAGTCGACTTGTGGCAAGTCTATGTAGTACACAACTTGTTTCTATAAAGGCAAACAAACTGAAAGTATTTGAGCATAATGTTAATAGCACAAACACTGGATACATCTACATCGATACTTGGCAAAGGCTGCCCATCTCGCCAACGAGTGCTAGTAGTGCTCGCACAGATTTTAAAAGGACTACATGTATAAGACTCAGCTTAGAGATCAAGTCAATCTTTACGATATTTTTATTCCAGATGCTACCACTTAACGTCACCGAGCTTGGATCAGCAAGCGGAATAAGATTTGCATAACAGCCATTGGATATTGTTGTTGAGGTCTTATACCAGTGGTTTTTGTCAGTTACTCAAAAGTCTAGAGAGCAGATACCAGGTACAAACACTAATCCTGTCGTAAAAACATCTGACGAGAACTATTTCTAGGAGCCGAGCAGAAGTTGTGAAAGTTTAATCATGCGAGCTTGCTTTATGATTTGCAAGATAATTGATATATCGCTCATAGTCATACCGACTTGAGCACCTATCCAAGCGTCTCCGCTCAAGGGCAAGTTCCCAATTATTTTTAAATGCCGTCCACACCACTGAATGATATATTAGTGGAACACATAACAACTGTCCTGCCTTGCTGTGACAAAGGCTACCGGTCAAAGCACTGCTCCACTGTCACATTAGCGTTTCTCACAGCACCTAAAGCTGATCTCAGAGTGGCCGGCCAGCAAGCCATTATCACACTTTGAAGTAGCGATAGAAGTGGGTGGGGGCGGTGTTTACTTTATTGAAAAACTAAACAAAAGAATTGAAAATATTCGCATACAAAATAAAATAACTTTTAGCAGAGATTGTTGTTTCCCGACTTGTAATGTAGATGGAACAAGAAATATTTATCCAGGAAAACTGTCGTACGTTTCAAAACGTTTTGTCTCCTGACTAAGCCGGTATAAAGCAAAACAATGTAAACAACAGAGTATTTCTTGGTTTTAATAGTTTGGGAACAATAAAAAACTAATTTTGGTCCGCAACATACAATTGCTCTGCATTGGACTGTGGTCTTACGAACATAGTTTGCACTGTGCCAAATCGTTGCTCGCGGTGACAATGGCATATGTTGGTATTTCGGCCACCCACCAGGTTACTGTGCGACAATAATAAAATAGCTTATCGATGTTTTTCTTGCGTTTGTTAAACAAAATTAATAAATAATATCATGGGAAATGTTGTGCGTGTGTAGTATCAAAGTTTGACGGAGTGAAAGTCCAGCTTTTTGCAATTTCTTAGTCGCGCATACGAGTTGCGATTGGCGTGGAATACACGGAGTAGCGATTTAGAAAGGTCACGTACTGAGGGCGCCTTTCGTAAATAAAATAGACCGCTTTGTCATTAAGATATATATTGATTTGCACCTTAATCCAGGCTCAATAATAGTAATTCGTTTGAATTAATGTAATAATGACTTTATCATTGAGAGCAGAGAGGTTAGTCCGGTAAAATAGAGCAGTTGATTACTTTAGGCCGGCGTTGAAGCAAACGCTTTTGGGTTACAAAGACAAGTCAAGCGATAGCACGCCCGCTGCGCACGGCGCCTGCTTGAAACACTTCACTTACAAACTATCTTAACTATTTAGAAGTTTAATAGCTTATTTTAGAACAAATTAAATCATATCAGACTAAAATCGAACAAAATTCAAAAGTTTAAAATAGGACTCATAAACGTAGATACAACTATATGACTATAGAGTACCTCACAAAATCACGCAAATTCTAGAAACGACCCGAGCGCATTTGTACCAACACAACTTTAATTTTGAAGTGTGTAGTGGGAAACCCAACCATTGTGTCGATAGTCACGGTGAAACCTGAATAAATTTTATAAAACTTTAAATATAGAGTAGCTAAAATTAGTTATCTGACGCTGTTTGCAGCAAAGGACAATTTACGGTGTTGATGAACTCTAAGGCTGTGTTAAAAAAAGTGACAGCGTTCTTGCCTACTGTCTGTTCACGTAATCCATGGACAGTCACTACACGACTCTCGTGACGATAAAGTATTGATTTGTAATCCCCTGGGGCAATTCTCCAATTAATTTTAAACGCAGTGTCGTCTCTAAAGCTTGCCAGCCACTCAAGAACAAGCGCAAACACAAAGCGCAAGCACAAGATTCCTTACTTCACGTAAAACTGGCTTGGCGTAAGTGACAGGCACCAGCTCAAGCTCAAGCACAAGAATCAACATTTTTCCTTTTGCTTCTGCGTCTTGTGGTTATTCACTTCACGCATATCACTCGTGTTTACACCTATGCTTTTTCTTGCGTCGCTCGAGAAAACCAGACTTAAAACTCCGCGTCCGAGTGTATTTATATATCCCGTTGGTCAGGGTACGTTTCACCCTCTCCCCGCGGATTTGGTCTCCCCTTCCCTGTTCAGTTACAGTATTCAATCCTTCGAGGGGGGGGTGTGTTATCAGTTGACAATATATAGCCAATATACAGGTCTTTTGGCTTTAACGTGGCATTTCTTTCGTTTATATCGTGCAACTGGGACCGCTGTAATTGGCTTTTTAGATGTTGCGGTTACCCTGCCATGGTTATTAGTTTTTGTTTCAACTTTTACATTTTTGTCATAACTGCATGTTGTATGTAATTGTTGTATCATGGCGAAGCTTACAAAATAAATAATAAATAAATAAAATAAAAGTTCCCCACACAATGGAAAAAGGAAATCGAAAAACAGCTTTCCAACCCTTTATTCTCTGACAATAATTACCAGTAGGAAATATCTAAGGGCGCTTTCTATTTATCGAGTCGGGCCGGCCCAACCGGTCAGTTCCCAAATGAAACGCGACAACTATCGGAACTGGTTCTGGCCAGACTGACCCTGCTCGTGGATTAGAGCCGCTCAGTTCTCCCGTTCCTGACGGCCAGGGCGCGGGAATTTGGTGAGTTTTGACGGGAAAAATGCTTGCGCACGTCTCGACCTTTCCATTTACAGTGGCCAGAACCAGTTTTCTCGCGCCGGCCAGACCCGACAAATGGAGAGCACCCTAAGGCAGATAAATGGACAAAACCCGTTAAATTAATTTAATAGAATGTTTGAAATAAGTAAATGTTTAGAATACGTTCAGAAATATGATATTTCTACCAGGTTTTGGCAAAGCATTCACTAGGTTCTAATTAGTGTATCAATAGATAAGAGACAGTTTCGTGGACATCGCGAGTACATCTGACTCAGACTGCGATTTAAATCCTCGATATCACACGAATAGCCACAGCCCGCTCTATCACTACACTATAATAAGTGACACAAAGAATCTACACCGTTAAATTACATATACACGACACGTAAATCAGGTCTGGATTTTTAATTGCACATATAATTTAAAATTTGTGATATAAATATAAATTTCTATTGTCTGGTTTCAATTCTAATTGTCAACATTTGTTTTGGAAGGTATCTCGTCACAGTAACCGCTTAAGTGTAAAACTTTGTGAAAGTAATTGCATGGACGGAAGCTAATTAAAAAATTGATAATATTTAAAAGCTAATCGTGCACACTGAAATAGTACTAGAACAATCTAAGAGCGCTTTCCATTTGTCGGGTCAGGTCGGCCCGACCTGTCAGTTCTCAAATGGAACGTTACAACTATCGGAACTGGTTCTGGCCTTAACCTTTCCTTCAGCAGTGGCCAAAACCAGTTCTCTCCGGCCGGCCAAACCCGACAAGTGGAAAGCGCCCCAGCCCTAGCGATCAAGATTTGGATGTTATTGAGAAACAAGATGAATAAAAAAAGATATTGCAATATTGCAATATTCAGTGTAGGTTGTTGACATAATTGTTGTTCCATAGTCACGAAATAAATGTCACGGTTCCGTCACGCTACGCACAGTGCTCCAAGCTTTGCAACCCGCAGTATAGCCCCGTCTACCTGCGGTTTCCCCAAGTCACATGCATTGTTACACTGCCATACAGTTGATGGGCCGGTCTGTTGTGCAATACATGATGTAGCACTAGACTTTAGTGGACTATATCATAGAGAAGCAGGCAGTGGACATATTAGGAAGCACCACAGCCATACTGACGAACACAGACACCTGTTGCATCCTTGTCTAGACAGGCTTTGAACTCAAGGAACCGAGGCATATCAGAAACAATTCAGAGATAAATCTAATCCTTTTTTACCGCCCCCAATTTCATGGCGCCCGTCCCTGCCTGCCGCTTCTCTCTTAAAGCCTGCTGCCTCTGTTGTTTTCTTTCTTCTCTCTTTTTTTTCGCCAACTCAGTTTTACTACTGGGAGTATCGGATTGACCAGTGGATGACGTCAGCCAGTCATCCGTATTCCAGTCGTCCCCAGTCCACCCTGCGTCAGCCCCACTTACTTTGTCCCACTGAATATGTTGCGGTTGATTAGCGGCCGATTGTTTAACACCGCTCTGAGTCGGTTTACTCGTCGTACAGGCAGTCTGGACCTCTGGGGAGCCCCAGTCCTCACCCCAACCGTCAAAGTCAGTAGAAGGGGGACTGGAAGCAGAGTTCGCTTTTACGGCCGTTTTCGAATTGTTCTGTAAGTTTTTTCTACCGGGACTCTTTTGCGATACACTCGATGCAGGTTTCTTTGCCATTGGCTTACTGTCTCTCATCTAAGCATGCAAGTACAAAAAGGAATTAATTCCGATTTTACCCAGACGCTGATAAATGAAGCACAAAAAGCTGCCTATATGTAGGGGTGGTGCGGTAGGTATCGGAATGGGTCTGTTTTTTCAATTTTCAAGTTTCGAACGCTGTACTAATCCTTCGATTCGGATTGGCCTATTTGTACCACGTGATCATACTGTACCTCGTGACAACAGCGTAAACCATATGATAAAAAGTACAACGCACTGAAACTGAGCCATGCGTTATACTTTTATCACACGGAAATAGTTGTAAGACACAAAACTGGCACATGAATGGCTTGATTTCCTCCACAAATTTAGTTGCTTTCACTTTGCTTTGCCTGTTTTCAGTGGCTGGAGGCATTTTATGAATGAAATTCGGTTTTTCCTAGTCCAACTTAACTCGTGTGTTGTGTCTAGCTGTTTTGTTCAATATCTTGCAGCGAACTCAACTTGAATATTAAATATGTTGAAGCACTCTTGCTGCTTGTGCTCAAGAGTGCTTAACCTCTAAATACATAACTAAGGCTGGTTTTAAACGTCGCGCTACTGCCGTGCCCAATTTAATTACATCAAAAGCACGACGCCGACGAAGCATGAAATTCTTTTGTTTCAAATGAATTCGGCACGGCAGTAGCGTGACGTCTAAAACCAGCCTTAACTTCCAAAAACAAAGATTTTTTTCCCTTCTGAGGGACAGATTTCTCACTGCGAAGGAAACTGAACGTCTGCTACGTTTCATATTGCTTTCAATATTAAAGCTCTGTATGATGTTTATGATCTCTAGAAATTTAAAAACATTGAATGAGTATGGGATACAAACACCTTGGACACACTACCGGCTTACATTCAAACGAAATACAAAACCAGTGTCGTATGAATGTAGGTAATGTGTTTTGTCGGTGTTAAAACAATTCCTGAAAAGATAATCAACTCTAATCAAGCTGTATTTCTTTCCAAGTCCACTATGTTATGATTTCTAAAAAGTTGTTAAGGCTGGTTTCCACATATCGCCGATCATCGGGGACAAAAATTTAGCCTTCTGAAGGAAGTCACAGTTATTCAATCGAGGTGGCTGCTGGATAGCTGTTATCCACTTTTTGAACAACCGGAGACTAAACAGTTGACCGTGAACTCGCTTCGAGAAACCCCAGAATTTCCAGTTTTAAAAGGACCAAACTATAAATATAAATTGAACGAAAATGCAGTGACATGGCAAAAATTGTTATACAGCCTGTTTTTATAATAGTTTTTTTACAGACTATCTGCGCTGATGAACGGGGATGATCGCTGATATATGGAAACCAGCCTTAGTTACAAAACTCGTACTCTTTGATTTTACTGTCATATTGACCCCACTGATGTCACTCACTACATATAATTCACACACTTACTTTAGCTGTGACGTCAAAGTCTCCGCCCCAGTCCTCGTCATTGATGTCACCCCAAGAGTCGCCAGTACCACTCTGGTCACGTGTTGAGCCAGTGGTGGACGTGCCCAGGAGCTCCTCCACAAGTGCATCCTGGTCTTTTTTGACTGCCTTACTCTTTCTGTCTCCCAGTTTCATTTGCCCACCTCCATGAGCTGCTTTGCTTGTCTATAAATAAGAACAAACCACAATCATACTTAGAGCACTTTCCAATTGT
The DNA here is from genome assembly GCA_026546655.1 of Epizoanthus illoricatus. NCBI lineage: Eukaryota > Metazoa > Cnidaria > Anthozoa > Zoantharia > Epizoanthidae > Epizoanthus > Epizoanthus illoricatus. Next base: position 3,681 of record JANVCK010011012.1, on the reverse strand, counting down.
CGGGTCTGGTTGGAACGCGACAACTATCGGAACTGATTCTGGCCAGACTGACCCTGCTCATGGATTAGAGTCGCTCAGTTCTTCCGTTCAAGACGGTCCGGGCGCGGGAATTTGGTGAGTTTTAGCGGGAAAAATGCTCGCGCGCGCCTTGACCTTTCCATTTACAGTGGTCAGAAATAGTTCTCTCAAGCTCGATCGCCATCAGAATTGGTTCCAGCCAGAATGGCCATGTTAATAGAATAGAACTGTTCAGTTCTCCCATTCCAGAACGCAAATTTGGTGGTGGTTTTTGCTTTGACCTCTTCATTAACAATGGCTAGAACCAATTCTCTCGACCAAGTCAGACCCAGCTAGCGGAAATCGCTATTACAAACTGCTAGCTGCTCTCCAAGATCAAATGTTCTTCATGTTCAAATTATAGTTTGTTGGCTTATTTGTAAAGGTTACCGGCTAAATCCACATGTAGAGGACAAGAGCTGGATGACAGTAGGAATATGGCACATGCTGTGCCAAATAAAGCATTGAGTTAATACTCACATGATAAGGGAAAATTTTTACGAAGGCTGACGTCCGGGCGCTTTCCATTTGTCGAGAAAGGTCAAGGCGCGCGCGCATTTTTCCCGCCAAAACTCACCAAATTCCCGCGCCCTGGCCGTCCGGAACGGGAGAACTGAGTGGCTCTAATCCATGAGCAGGGCCAGTCTGGCCAGAACCAGTTCCAATAGTTGTCGCGTTCCATTTAAGAACTAACTGGTGGGGCCGGCCAAACCCGACAAATGGAAAGCGTCCTCAGTACTGCTTGTCCCAGTGAAATACTCTGACCAAAGTAACATACGTGTGTTTGGAACTGAGCACATTACCAAAGTGTTACATTCACTACGTGCACTTAACGATGACGTTTAACTGAAAGAAAGTGCAAGAAGCGAGTGCAAGAAATACAAGATGTGAACAGGCTTGGGGTTCGGATTGTTACCAGGCATGTTTACAAGTATACAAGAGGAAATCTACACGTTGCATTACAAAAAGTTTTATGGGAAATCAAGCTTGTAAGTGCATCTTTGAACTCAACCACAATTAACATTTTTGAAGAAGCAATATAAACAACTTCACAAAGTGGTCATCCGGAATTTGTATTCAGAATATTTGACGTTCAGAGAAATAAGTTGGAGAAAACCTTTTCTGTTAAAAGAAAACGTTGTCTTTGCGGTTGTAAGATATAATATTCCTTTTATAAGTCTATAATTAGGAAGAACTAAGAAAGCATCATACGGATTTGGTTTTTAATATGTGTTAAGCGTTTCCGCATGTCCAGGCCCAACCACGTGAAAGCTTTCTGCTCTTTGCCAATCAAGAAAACGTGTAAACAGAAGCCGTAGTTCCATTAGCCTCAACTTGCAGGTTCTGAATGAAACGCCAGAAAATGAACTGAATGAGAATAATAATATTTATGAGTAAGAACTAAAATTGTAGCTTCTGATTGGTTAACAAGCACATCCGGTGTAATGCCTTACCCCACTACCTCCACTAAGGTTTGTCTTGGTATCCCTCTTGTTGGTTGCCATGGTAAAACTCGACCAATCATCATTCTCCCAGTCACCATAGTCGCTACCACTGTCATCACGGCCCCTGCTATCAGTTGCCTGCACTGCTGGCTGTTGAGCAAACACAAATGAGTTAAATCCCATTCGACCAACAGACTGCCATTCGTACATCGTCAGTGAAATAAAAAGATTTATTAATTTTATCAGTTCAGTTATATTTATTTTATGATCACCATTATGTTATTAGTATGACAGAAGTTACTGCAGCTGATCGACTGTCTGATTTATAGTTCCTGGGTCCGGTGTCCCCGCGGATTTGGTCCCCGGCCCCGTGGATTTGGTCCTCCTGGACAAAATCCGCGGATGGAATCTACTGGCGGATTTGGTATCCCCTGCGGATTTGCCAGTCTCCCTCTTTAGCTATATAAACTTACACTTGCAGTGATTAGTTACGCACACAAATGTAAATGCCAATAATCTATCAATATTCACATAATATATTCATACCCATAACATTGTAAGAAGAATAAATACTTTTCTAGTAAATGCTGTAATACATTAGTCAATCATCGGAAGGACTCGGACTTGTTCAGAAAATGCTTGGAAATGTTCATAAAATATTTTACAAGGTTCGGAAAATGTTCGCAAATGTTCGCAAAACTCTTCGGAAACCTTGGAAACTTATTTTTGGAAGTATTTAGATTGTGTTTGAAATTTCGGGACATATTTTTGGAATTTTACAGTATTGTACATACAATACCAAGATCTGTTTCTACACTAAAACAAGTTATAACAATGAGTAATACCTTGATTGGACTTGTTTCCTGAAATGTCTGGCATTCCTCCTTAGCTGCCAACAGATCAGTCCTCAATTGTCTAACATCCGTACTCTAGGGGACAAAAGGTTCATGTACATAGCGTAGCCATCGTTTTGCTTGTTAGAAAATACAGTAAGTAATTCCTAACTTGAAATCAAAGTCACATCAGGGTAAAACTGCTTCTTAAACCGGTGTTACGTTAAACCTGAGAATAATTATGTATGTGTGTGTGTGTGTGTGTGCACGCGTGGGGGAGGGGTGGGGAATGAAACGCGAGCTATGTAACTGATCAACAACTAATTTGTTCCAAAGGGGAATGTAGCTGGTGAACAGTGGTGTTTGTGGACTGCTCAACAAAATAACAAGACCTCTTAAGCGGTGTTCTGCTGACCCTGAATTACAATAATTCCTTACGGTAAGGCTGCAGACATGAGTGACACTCACCTGCGCTACGTCATCCCAGTCATCTTGGTCCCACCTGTCATCATCATAGTCAGAGTTATCGCCCTCATCATCACCATCATCAGTCTGGGACGTACGGATCTCATCCACTGCTTGGCTCTGCTCCTGATTGGCCTTCCCCACTGAGGCTGCAGCTGCATGTAATGTGGTGTGCTTGTGAGTGACAACCCCTACACCGTATTTTTCCGAATAAATGTCCCTGTTGGAATAAACTTCTCTACTTGAAAAACCCGGCGCCCCTCCCCCTAAGTTTATAGATTTTAAATAAACGCCTCTGCCGAATAAATGCCTCTTCTGAAATAAACGACCCCCTTCATCTAGTTGAGAACAGAAAAAAGAAACGCCTCCCTCTCCCTCTCAAGTAGACAACATCTTATTGCAAACAGACAATAAACCAAAGTTGATTTTCATTACTTATTTCTCTTAAAGAACCAAATCTTTGTTGTTATGTTATAGCAAATGGACTGAGAGTCTATCATGGTTTGCATACATGTGTTTCCTGTAATCCTTGATAGGCCCTTTTTAAGACACCGCGCTTACCCACACCAAACTCTTCCAAGCCCCCAGATAAAAACAATAACAAAAGTGCGCAAAGCATCATGGTGAGGATGGTTCTTTAAAGGGGCCATGTCATGGCTATTAGCAGGTAAAATCCTTTACAGTCACGAAACATGAGTTGTAAGCTCAACAGGATATTAAACAAGAAACGATAAAATGAATAAATATAACTGAATTCGGTGAAAACAATAAAATTTTAAATACAAGAAATACAATTTCGACAGAGAATGGGTCAAACGTATTTAATGTCTAGCCTGGACCGAAATTAAATTGAGAGTTTGTAATCCGTTTTAATCTTCCCC
>JANVCK010010901.1:0-13631 GCA_026546655.1 Epizoanthus illoricatus | reverse complement strand
AGAGGGCTGGACAGGGTTGAACAGAGCTGGACAGGGTTGAACAGGGTTGAAGAGGGTTGAACAGGGCTGGACAGGGTGGAACAGGGCTGACGAGTGTTGATCAGGGCTGGAGAGTGTTGAAAACGGTTGAACAGGGTTGAACTGGGCTGGAGAGGGTTGAACAGGGTTGGACAAGATTGAACAGGGCTGGATAGGTTTGAATAGGGCTGGACAGGGTTGAACAGGGCTGCACGGGGTTGAACAGGGCTGCACAGGGTTGAACAGGGCTAGACAGGGTTGAACAGGGCTGGACAGGTTTGAATAGGGCTGGACAGGGTTGAACAGGGCTGGACATGGTCAGTGAACTGGGCTGAACTGGGCTGGACAGGGTTGAACAGGGCTGCACAGGGTTGAACAGGGCTGCACAGGGTTGAACAGGGCTGGACAGGGTTGAACAGGGCTGGACAGGTTTGAACATGGATGGACAGGGTGGAACAGGGCTGGACATGGTTGAACAGCGCTGGACAGGGTTGAACAGGGCTGGACAGGGTTGAACAGGGCTTGACAGGATTGAACAGGGCTGGACAGGGTTGAATAGGGCTACACAGGGTTGAAGATGGCTGGATAGGGTTGAATAGGGCTGCACATGGTTGAACTGGGCTGAACACGGCTTCACAGGGTTGAACAGGGCTGTACAGGGTTGCACTGGGCTGGACAGGGTTGAACAGGGCTGGACAGGGTTGAACAGGGCTGGACAGGGTTGAACAGGGCTGCACAGGGTTGACCATGGCTGGACAGGGTTGAAGAGGGCTGGGCAGGGTTGAACAGGGATGGACAGTGTTGAACAGAGCTGGACAGAGCTGAATACGGTTGAACTGTGGTGGACAGGGCTGGACAGGGCTGAATAGGTCTGGAGAGACTGGGCACTGATTAACCATAACTAGTGCCAATCCTTCTCTGTCAGAGAATCAAAATGGCGGACGAGTTGGAGGCGGAAGGTAAATTGACAATATTATATGTTGTAACTACACTTTCTGAACTCGGAAAGATATCATTTGATTACTGATATGACAGTTTGTATGAACAAATAATTCTTATCAAATCTTAAACTGATCAAAATGTACAGATACAGGTAAAATATCTTCTATTTAATAGTTCGAAATATGGCATGGCCGTCAGATTGAGATTCTATAGACTATACTATAGACATTTTACTTGTGAGCAATAGTTGATGAATCTTATTTTGAACACCATCCATTTTATATGACTATCAATTGGTCATCAATTGGTGATACCATATCATATATGTATTCAATATCAAGTAACTAACAACGATCACCCCCATCCCTGATGATTGTAGTTATAGGTAGGTAGGGGCGAACGTATAGTTTGTTTTAATCCTTTTGTTTAGTTTGATCGTGATTTCTTTGTTTACAGTTCCCCCAGTTAGTAGATTGATGTCTGCTAGCATAGTTATGTTTTTGATGCCATATCATGCATATGCCACGGGCCATTCCATGTTCTACCACCCCCTCCCCTATGGACGATGTATTTGTCTAAGGGAGTTGAAACTTTGTCAGTGTCTTTGATCTGCTGAAATTTCTTAAGGGGTCACAGAAAAGTTCATTTTTCTGGAGGTGTTGATCTGTGTTGGCACTTCAAAGATCATTTTTTTCTGAAGGCATAGATTTCTGTCTGCACTTTGATCTTTTTATTCTGAAGGGTTAAATTTGGAGAAAGCTTGTCAATGGGGGTGGGGGGTTTGGTGTTGATAGAAAATGGAATGGCCCCATCTGGCTAAAGCTAAAGAATACCAAGTGTCCACCCCCTTTTAAGCCAGATGACTTATCATTTTTGTCAAAATAGCAAATGCAAAACCTTTAATTAAGTACTGTATTGCAGTGTAGATTAGTAATTTTCTTCTTTAATTAAAAGCCAAGAAGACACAAGCAACAGCAGCACTGACTATAGCTGCAATCTTCATTGTCATTGGTCTGCCATTATGGTGGAACACAACAAAAGTATACAGAGCACCACTACCATATACGGAGATAGAACAACTTGCCAATCTCAAGGTCAGTTGCAATTTTTGTAGAAACCATTTTTCTGGGGGGCATGCCCCAGATTGCCCTAGAGGCTCATGCCTTCAGTGCTCAGTTTCCCCTGATACTGGTGAAACTTGCAGTGTTACATAGATCTGTTATGAAAGTTACTGAGAATCCTGGTTGATCATTATTTTGTATTTTTGGCTAGAGACAAAGACAGAATGACAGTTTAGCCTTTTCATTTCTATTTTTATTGGAAAGATTAATTATGTAGTTACCAGAATTTGGACAGTCCAGATATTTTTTGCTGTGCTAACCTTGTATTCCTTGATCTAAAAATATTTCCATGATCAAATGCAGATTACCTATCACACAAGAATATCTATTGTTCTGATGGATGACGTTGAGAGCAGCATTCTTCAATCTGTTGAAAAGGAACTGCAACAGCAGCTGACAGATGGTAGGAGACAATTCTCTGTTTACTGATTGGAATATGTTTTAATTTTGGTATTTTTAATAAAAAAATATTATTTATTAATTAATAGATAAAAAGATTTTGTTGCTTTTCAATTTTTTCATTTCTTAGTATAATTTATTTTTGTCACAGTTTACATAACTGTAACTAATAGTTGTATTTTTGTCATTTGTTTTAATAGATAGATTACCTGCTAAAATATGAGATTGTCTATTTCTGGATAGGTACAAGCAAAACATCATATGTTAGACCAGAGTACATTGTCCATGCAAGAACAGCAATGGCTGAAGAGCTGTCTGTGCTGCATGAATTAAAAAAGACTGCTTCATTGCAAGGTACTGTATACTTGATTAAAGCTCTTGCAAATGTCTGCACATGGGACATTTGCTGACTCTCTCAACATGCTGTGACTGTCTTAGTCTGATAGAATAATATAAAATAATAATCATAATATACTAAATTATAATGATTTACTTGAATGTATAACTGCATTATTTTATCATTTATTTAACTGTATTCATAAATCAGCTATTATATATTATTTTCAGGAGTTGTTATATAGGGCTAACCTCTCAACTCTCCTTCAGGATGCAGTTTCATGTAATTATTTTGCATCTTGAATAAAATATTATGTACACTATGTGTGTATGTATGTACATGTAAATATGAGAAACAAGATGGGAGACTAGAAGCTTGGGGAGAGGGGACATAGCTATAGGCCACTGAAAGGAAGGGAGATGATTGACTACAAGGAGATCTGAAGGATTTTTTGGTAATATGAAACTTATGTTCTAAATTGGGAGATTTCTTTGGGTCAAGCATGAACTGTCTAAAGGCTTTTGGGGGGATCTTCAGATTGAAGTAATTTGTGGTGAAGACCTAGGTTTCATAAAATTCATGGTGTCAAATGCATTATGTTGAGGTATTACTTCTACTGTAATCACAGTATGAAAATCAGAACTGCATGCTTGTACACCTGAATCAAAAGCAACTATTTTTCAACATCTCCATCTCCTTGCAGTATCAATATAAAAGTGGGTAAAATGTAATTATTATAGCGATGTTTCTCGTGTCATCATCCATTGTTATTAATGTGCCAACAAGAGATCTATTGGTTCCTGAAACGAAGCGGTCTTTTCAAATCATGGTTGGCACATTTGCATTTCAATAAAACAGTGACGTCAATGTTTGTAAACACAAAACATTCATTTGCTGTAATGACAAAAAATTAATTGATTGCCTACATGCGGAAACTTTCTTTATGAATTTCGTAATTCTCCCATAAAGACTAGTAAGAAGAATTTAACACCTTGACTACACAAAATGTTTTGTTTGGAGCTAAAAGATATTTTAAAATCTGTTTTAAATACAGATGTTGATGAAGCATTGAATCACTACAGAAAGATGGCAGAAGCCGAGACAATGGTTGGTCACTACAGATTTGTCCTTCTACCGAACAGAGAACCATATTTGAGGTTTTTTGCACAGCAAGGCTGTCAGATTTTCATTGGACAACACAGACAGTCCTTTGCACGCTATGAAAAAGGTAGGATGTCGACCCAGGGGGCCCTACTTGGCTATTTTATGACAGGGGGGTCCGAATGAGGTTCATATTTTACACCCAAAAAAATCCTGCCTTCAAAACTTCGTACCCAAAACAATCCCGACTTTTTTGTGTTTATTTGTGTAACTATATATATGGTGTATACATATGAGTATATCCATGCTGTCAGCTACTGGACTGAAGCCGGAAGCCAATACCTAAAAAAATCCCGACATATTTTGGTGACCCAAAAAAACCTGGCATACAGACTAAAAAGAATCCCTTCAGACTCAAAAAATGCTTCAGACCCCCCAGTCATAAAAATAGCCAAGTGGCGCCCCTGGGGATGTCAAACTTTTACTTTACCCTGTAAAGCATAGTTTTTTTCTAGCAAATGGCCAAAAGGGGTTGATTAACTAAAAGATGATGTGGTGAGTTTTGTGTTGTACATGTGTAAGGGTTGATGGTTAGTAGCAGGGACTGCAGAGATGGGGGGGGGCATAGGGGGACTTTAGCTGCCCCCCTCCCACTTTTTGTAAAGTTTTGCAAAATTGAAATTTAGTGCATTTTAAGAAATGAAATTCAGCACAAACTGAAGAATTGATCCTTCTATCCAGTTTACAAATAATTGACAATTTGCAACACAACTGATAGTTTTTGATACATATTTTCCAGCCATTTTGGGATACCTATAATTTAAAACCTTCCCAGGTGAAAATGCCTCTGATCCCCCTTTACACACTTGTTATGACCTCTTGCTTTTAAATGTGTTGCATGGTCCCAAGTAGACATTTGAGTACATATTACTCCACCTTTTTATGCTCCAATAAATAGCTAATGCTTGGTGCTTTTAATAGATCTGAATGTTCACCCCTTCCAGACAATCAAGAAAATTTTGAAACCTCAGTCAATAACAAACTCCTCAAAAGGTTTGGTCTGACAACCTGTGAGATACAAGAGTTGCAGAGCGAAGTAGATACTGATGAAGAAATACAACAAGTGTAAGCTCTAAGTGGGTTGGAAAACTCTACCAGCAATGACAAGCTGCAACTTTCCTTGGACCAAATGTTCAAAGACTGGCGTGCGAGTTTTCCTTCATTTGTGATGTGTTATACAGTAATTGTTTTGTTTGAATTGTCACAACTAGTCGGAAGATTAGCGTAGTCTGTGAAACTCTGAGTAACCATTTTTAGACTTTACAAACATTTTTCCATTTTATCAATTTTATGCTCTACACACAAGTGTATCGAGCTCTTTTTAACTTTAGAAGTGATTTCCACAATTCACCTCATAAGTAAGTTATATATTTATATATATTCATTTTTTGTTTGTTTTCAGATTGGAAACCAGTGATGAGTAAACTTGCAGGAGTAATACGAGGAGTGTATGTGAATGAAGAAGCTGTCAATAAAGCCTTTGCTGTCAGTCAAGAGAGACAGTTTATAAAGGTAATTAAATAACATTATAGTAGTCACTAAATTATTATCTTTCCAGGCCGCACCAATTTAGGAAAAGGTTAAAGATTTATTTTTCCCCTCTATCCATTCCACTGGCACTGTTTGGTACTACATAGTAGCACTGTTTACCAGTTTATTGTTGTATAGTTTGTTACTATACTGTAGCAATGCCTGGCATTGTATAGTGTCACTGTTTGGCATTGTAAACCTTGACACTGTTTGGTACCATGTGGTGCAAAACTGTATTGTATCACTTGACCAGGACAAAAATAATTGGACATTAAAACGTTTTGCTCCAGTCTTGTGGTTTCAAACTGAGTCAGCTTGTATCATTTGTTGTAGGATGATATAGAAAACATGAGGGCACAGAAATCAACCACAGGTGAGGATTTCCTGCATTCTGCCAAGGAAATATGAGCAGATCCATGGGTTGCTTATGGAAAGAGACAGTTCAGCACTTTGCATTTGTACTGTTTTGCACTTTAAACACACACAAAAAATATATTAAAATATCTTACTAAGGTGTGGCAACAGAACTATTTGTGATTATGATGTTGAGGGGATTCTTGAAGTCCAGAGTCATTTCATTATAATAATTATATAGGTGCTGACTAGTCACTGACAGCTAATACTATATTACATCTCCATGCTGCGATAAGAATTTTATCTTTGAATCTTGATGCTTCTTACAGTGAGCTTCTAACATAAATTTCAAACATACAAGAGAAAATTCATACAGTCATGTATCATGATCTCCAATCAAATTGTAATAGTATTAAATTGTAATACTTTATTAATAAAATGCCAACTCATTTAAAAACTGCCTTTTTCATTTTTTAGGTTTTCAAGTTTCTTTTACACTCTTAAATTCTGACCCTGGATCAGTTCTTGTGGATTGGGACATTGAGAATGCTGTCCAAAGTAAGTTGTGGTTCAATGCTATGAAGGAATGTTATCATCATTATCAAGGAAGTCAGAAACAGCAGTTGTAGTCTTGTACCTTTAACTTCCCAAGGTGACCCTCTAGTTATTTCAAGTGATACTAACTTGTGCTCTTTCTTGATTGGAAAAGGTTACTTGAATCCATTTCTCAGCAAGTTTCCACATCTTGATGTAACCGTGGATTCACAGGTATCTTATTATTAACAACAGCTTTTTTCATACTCAGATATGAATTCAATCACACTGCATCAGATACAAGTGATATTATGTACAGATAGAACCAATCGATTTACTTGGGAATCACTTGAAAATGCTTAACTAGGGAAAGGTGCAACAGGTGTTTTGGTAATAATAATTACTATAACAATAATAATAATAATAACAATAATTAATGTAATAATAATAATTTAAGCAACTTATATAGCTACATGTAGCACCGTTCCAAAACAAATGAAACTAATTTAAATTGAACCTGAAATTAACTTGAATGTACTAAAAAGTAAAAAAAATTAATTTAAAAAGTTATAAAGGGCATAAAATGTTAAGGGTGTTAGAAGGCTTGCTTAGAAAGATACATGTAAGTATTACTTAATATGCTTTTAGAAATACTATGTGTAGCAAGCAAGGGACCATTGATAATAGATGACAAGGACTGGATGGCAAAAGGCAGGAAACAAGATTTATGAAGTGAAACATGGGTGATTATAACATTTAGTAAGAAATGTGTTGTCGTTAAACAGGTTATCCACTACAGCAGCATCAGTGTCAGGCCAAGGAAAATGAAAGACGGTCACTACTTGGTGTATGAGGATCTGCCACACATGATTAACCCGATTGAAGCCAAACTAGGTGAGTATTTGTATGTGTATATACCACAGTAGGTAACTGTAGCAACTGGGAAGTTGCCACACATGATTAACCCGATTGACGCCAAACTAGGTGAGTATGTATATACCACAGTAGGTAACTGTTGCAGCTGGGAAGTAGGCTAAAGAACTGCTGGTGAGACAGTTTGGCAATGTACTGACAGTTCCACTATGTCGAGAGCTTCCTCCTCCTTGCCCGCATCCTCATCCTTGTCCTCTCATTTCTCCTCCTCCTCCTTGTTGTTGTTGTTGTTGTGCTATTGTTGAACATCGTTGTTGTTGTTGTTCTTCTTTTCTATCTCTTTCTCCTTGCTTCTTTCTTTCTTTTCTCTTGTTTCAACTTCTATCTATGCAATAATCACCAGTTCCAAGTTTGTGGTTGTTGTAGTTATCATGTCATAATGATACTAATATCCATTGTCGTTTCCAGGTTCACATGTATCACTACATCCGAATGTGAACTTTATTGTTTATGTACCAGCGCAGAAACACACTCCACTTCACATTAAGGACAAGTCTGGTAAGTGAGCTGTTTGCCTGCCTGCCTTCCTTTCTGCTTGTAAAGGTTATAAATCCTTGTACAACGTCAGAAGGGCTACCTGGTTGCGAAAAAGGGTCCCTCGCACCCCCATGAAAAGCTTTCTCTCCTCGTTTTTCATGTATTTCTGAGGCCATAGGGTACTCAACATGGCACCAGTGTTGACCGATAACACATTCCAAGTACATACTGAGGGAGCCACCAGCTTGAACGAATGTATTCTCATAGGATCAAGGATCTCTCAGTAGATGCTATGAGAGTAATATTGTTCAACGTGGTTCAAATTTGCCCTTGTGGTCAAAACGAGAGATAGACAAAGTGTCCAACTCAGTAATTGCTATATGCAGTTTTGTCAGACGTCAAGTGTAGATTTTCCGGGAGGAGATGTGGGGAGGGTGGACTTATAGACTGACGGATCTATAATCAGTGAGGAGGGGGGGGGGTTTAACCAGAATATGCCCATTTGCTAATTGTATAGTAACTACTGTTGTCATATGTATCAATACAGATGCTTTAGGAGTTGTTGAGTTTGGTATTTGTATTTGCAGGTAAACTGAGCGCGAGCAATGCGTTCCTCAGCCCGCAGTGGGGAGGAGTTATGGTATATAATGTTGACATTCCACCCTCCACTGAGACTGGGGCACGGCCAAACCACGTGGCTTTGGATATGAAGACAGTCATGCAAGTATTTATACCACAGCTGAAGCTACTGCTGGGGGTTTTACCCATTGTAAGTTGACCAAGTTGACTTCTGTGATAAACAGACTCAAATTCAAATTGATCCAGAAGGCAGAAGTTTTTATGAAAGCCGCTGGTGTGACTGAATCGAAAATATGAAATCTGACCAATAACATTAGTAACATCAGCTATGAGTGTCCATAAAGCTCGACACACACTGGCCGATTCTTGTGTGGAGACTGCAGATTTTTAATTTTAAATTTGTCAGGGCTGCAGCTCCTGCCAGACATAGACATGAGACAGATGTAGACATGAGACATGGGATTGAGACATGAGACATACATGTAGACACAGATATAGACATAGATATAGATATAGTCATAGACATAGACATAGACGTAGATGTAAACACAGACACAGACGCGACGCAGGCACAGGCACTGGCGCAGACGTAGATATAGGAGTTACATTTCTGTTGTCTTGTTTCAGAAACCCGACCAGGGAATTGTGATTAACAAACACTCGGGAGTTGCTCAGTGGGTAAGTTTGACCTGAAACTGTTGCCTTATTATGTTGCAAAAGTCTCCTTTGTTATCAGTGCTTGTCCAGGAAATCCTCTTTTTTACTTGGGGTTTGTGTTTCACGTAGTCTTATGCCCCACAAATAAATATTCACAATTTTGACAAGACAAGTGTCAATTCGTAACCAATACCTTTCAAGCACGCTTCCCAAAATCTTATCAATTTTCTTTATTTTCCAAATGAAGTTTTGAAATCGTTTTGTTGTGACAGCAAGGGCTACAAGACTATACTGAACTATCTATTTTTATCCATACTCACGAGCGCATGCACACACATACACATATATACACTACGCACGCAGACACGCGCACACACGCAAAAATATACACACGCACACATACATACATATGCACGCACACATACGAACACGCATGCACGCACGAACGCACATACTCGTGCACAATTTTTCAAGTGTTGCGTTCTTATCTTCGAACTGATCAACACATGTATTCTGTACCTGTAATCCAGGAGCAAGATTCTCTACTGCGTGTGAAAGCAATGGAGTACGTGGCGACCTGCACAACCACTCTCACGTCTCTGGCTCAGCTGCTGGCACAGATCAGTAACATGGTTATCGGCGACGGCATCAAGTTTGAAGTTGAGCGAGCCGTCCAAGGCGTACATGAGGTAAGCCCGCGTGCAAGAGAGCTCTTGCACGGTCCGTTGTTGAAAGCCTTATTCACAGTAGCGGCCACACTGCATGACAGCCGGTAATGCATACGGTCATATAACGGCAAGGATTGACAAGTGAAAACATGTCAGTTGGTTCCAGATCTTGTCCTTCATTTCGGTCTAAAAACAAAAGAACTTGATCAAGATCAAGAGATAACAATAAACTTTCTCAAACTTATTAATAATTCATCAAGCAAACCCAATGAAATCTCAATACCGTGACGTGGTTGGAAATTACTGTGATAGAAAAAACTGCTGGGTTTTGTATACGTTAATTCTCAACCAAACTTAAATTGCTCGAGGATCTATATCAAACACTCGAAAGAGTGTTCAATCACATATTAAACACCTCGACAGTGGCGTACCCAGACTTCAGGGCATTTGTAGGCCCGTAGAGGCCAAAGGAAGGGGGAGTTCGTGCCTTCCGAGACTAATTCATTCAAAGTTCGGGTAACTTCTTTTTTGGCTTTTCGTTTCCTTTTATTTATTTCAATTTTTCCTCTTTTTTTGTGTCAACAACATTTGCAGGCCTGGGCCGGCTGCAGGCCTATGGGCTGGGTTCGCCACTGCTCGAACTTGAGTTAAGAAAACTGCGCTGCATGTTATCAAGTCTGTTCTCGGTGTTTGATATGTGATGAAACACTCCTCTCGCGTTTGATGTATTTTAATATATCAATTTTATGGATATACTGGGCAAGAATTCATTTGACCGATGTTTCAAAGTTAGTGTGACCCCACGTAAAGGCTGGTTTTCACTAGCGACGCAAGCACAAGCCCAGCGACAAGCGCAAGCACGAGAGCTATGCGTCAAGTGAAAACGAACCATGAAATAAGTGCAATACTCGCTAGTCAAAAGAGAAAGTGAAGCATGAAGGGGACCCAGGACGAGTGTTCTTATTGGCATAATACAAGTAGCTGCCGAAGACTCTCTTGTGCTTGTGTTGGCCTTTTCACCAGCAAAATGCAAGCGCGAGGTCAAGCGCAAGCGTAAGGCCGGAAAAGGAAAAGTAAGATTTCCTGGTGCTTGTGCTCGCTTCAAGCCCGTTTTCACTGTGAAACAATTAGGACTTAAGATCGTGTTTGCGCTTGTGTTTTCGATGATAGTGAAAACCAGGCTTTAGAACTGAAAGAATAATTTTCTGCTTGCAAAGTTTTCAAGTTTTTAGAAAAAGCTGAAGTTTGAGAACATACCTCGTCCAGTTTTTTTTTCTCTTTCATGTCTCCATGTTCAACGGGAGCTGCTCGCAGTCAATAATATACTTATCAAGAACTTGCATCAGAGTGGTCACACTTTATGCTGTCCACACATGTATATTAGAAGAGTCAAACAGATCAGTGTGTCCAATCGTCTGCAAGATCTTGTAAGCAGGTTCCTATAGTTTCTGTCCGCAGTCATAATACATGCTTTGTGCCACTTTTCTTTGCTTTTCCAGTGTCACAGTTCTCTACGTGAAGGCAACTTGACCGCAGCTTTTCTTCACGCAAAGACAGCTATCCTTTCTTCAGGTACTCAAATGTTTGTTTCCCGTCTGATCGTCAATTCTTTGACAGAACCCCGCCAAGCTATTCTTCTGACTTACCGTATTTTTCGTCTGCAGAAAAAGCGTTCTTCGACCCTTCCGTGCTGGCTCTGCTCTACTTTCCTGACGATCAGAAGTATGTGGTTCTCATTTGCATTGCGTGTTGATTTAATGTGGATATATAAAGGGCTTTCCCTTTTACGTTAGCGAACCGGGGGATCAGAAAACTCTTGCTTCACGTACCTTTTAGGCGTCCTATCTCCCGCCCATCTACTGCTCTTTCCTCCTCTTTTGTATTCTCTTTCTCCCACCTCCCGTCTTCTTGCCCCCGACCCCTCCCCCCGTTCATTCCCACTGCCCATTCTTGTAGTCATGTAGCCTGCGAAATATTCACTTCTGTCTAGGAGCCAGTACTTAAGCCCAACCAAGAGAAAGCTCCCTCCACCACAGAAAACCCTCGGTTTCGAACGAATATAATCCCAGAGAAAGTCTCATGTATTAACCGAAGCACCGTTGCCTGCAGGTTTGCAATCTACATCCCTCTCTTCCTACCGATAAGTCTGCCCATCTTATTGTCTCTGAAAGAAGCTATCAAATGGCTCCGCAACCGAAAGAAGGAAGAGACAGAGAAAAAGAAGAAAGAAGATTAATCTCAATGGAGCACGCAGTTCAAGGACTATGTTTCGCCTACAAACATCCAGCACTTCCATTATGAGCAGATGGTGAAGTCAGCGGTTTCAAGTTGAATGCGACTATGCGCAATACATTTCTTCAAGTTTCTTCCTCTTTGTTTCGCTGAGGCAACACTGTCGTCAGCGGCAACAAGCCGTTCGTTGTTAGAACGCTGTGGTGTGTTCTTGGTATTGTCGCTATTGCGTGGCCCAAATACTCAGTTTAGAAATATTACCAGAAATACATAGAGTACGTTTTTTGGGCTTTTCAGCTATACAGAACACATTACAAGTATTCCGGAGTAAGAATAGCTCCCAAACGAAGACTTGCATGTCTTACTCCAGTTCTTATTTCGGAATGATCCAAACGAACGCAGCCCAAAACAGAAAGTTGTTGCGCCGCATCCTTGGAGTCCGAGAAGAAGTCTGTGTATCTGCTCTCGCCCGACGGACTGCCCCTGGGTCTCCGAGGATGTTACACCTTTCGCCCAGTTGAAACGGCTGTAAATATTTCTTAGCTGTTCTACTGGTTGATAGCAGTCACGGTCGGCTGATATAACACAGGGAAGGGAGAGAGTGATAACTTGGTTACCGTAACGAATAAACTCCAAATATGTCATAGTACTATAGGGAGTTTTTAAAGCAACCAGGACGGCAACGTCGACGACGGCGGTAAAGAACAAAGGCCTAAATACTAAATACAAAAAACTGCGCGTGAGAATGCACCACGCTGACCGCCTGTCCACAGCTTTCTTCAGGAATATAACGTAAAAAGCCCAAGTTTGGGGTTTTGTAGACAGCGTGAACGTCGAAATACAAACTGTTCGCACTCCTTCACATAAAGAACAATAAAACGAATGAATGATACAATATATGCAAAGTGAAAACAAGAAAGTAGAATTTCAGCAGCCGTTGCCGTCCGATAGTTGCTTAAAGTTTCTAATATATCTACATGGTGGCCTCATATCTTCAATATGAGGGAGAAAAGAAGAAAAGACTAAACTTCGCTCCAAATTGCCAATTCTGCCCTTACATGGTGTTGCTTTTTATTGAGTAATAGAACTGTGCCAAGTAAAACTACAAAAGTACACTTCGTATCAGTAACAAGAAAACTTTCAAACAACATCCTGTGTTGAACTAAGGGTACGACTGAACACAATAAACAACAAACATTTCAAACTTTGAAGCGGATATTTTAAAATACCATTGTACAATAGTTATGGTTACACTAGCTCGGGTTATGGGGTTTACCGAGGGAAATTTGCCTTGGGTTGGGTTCGGATTGGGCTTCCGGTCGTTTGACAGGTCTCGGTTACACAGCAAATGTTTACCTTGGGTAATACTTGACCCCGTAGGCTTATGGTCAATTTGCATTTTTTCGTAAGGGCTAAGAACAAAATATTAATTTCATGTTACAAAAATCAACGGGATATTCGAAGGCAAATCTGGCCAACTTGTGGACAAAAACGACAAAATACTCACAGAGAAGCGCGAAAGTTTGCCATCCTAGCCGTGGAGCAAAAAAATAACAGAACCAAAAATGCTAATTGATGTTTGCTGTTCCTGTCACGCACTAATGATGGTTGTTGTTCTCTGCTTCGTGATTGGCGGAGCCGCCGTGGGAAAGATAAACCACGACACAACGCACACTTTTTAGCTTGGTA